>CAKNXH010044509.1:0-11769 GCA_932178445.1 Andricus quercusramuli
CAAGGCGGACGCGGACTTCTGAATCTCCAGTGTCTTCATAACCGAATTGTTTTGAGTACAGCTTACGTCGTTGCGAATGGCAGAGATCCTCTCCTAAAGATGGTCAGAAACCACGAGATGATTGGCGAAGGGGCGTTCCTTTACAAAGCCGCGGAGCAAGCTGCTGAGACCCTTGACCTGAATTTTAACATCAGAAGTGAGGAAAGTGCATTACTCCATCTAGATGCTTCACGTCTAAAAGCCGAAGTAAAGAAAGCAGAGGTTGGAAAATTTCACCAAGAGCTACTCGACAAGCAAATGCACGGAAACTTTCACAGAAATGTAGAAAAACAGTCCTTGTCGAAGGAGCAAACTTTTGCTTTCCTCAAATCATCAGGGCTCAATTCAGGTATAGAGGGCTTTATTTTCGCATGCCAGGACGGTGTAATATCCACCTTAGCATACCGCGCCCGCATTTTATGTCAAGAAGTTCCCAGTGATAGGTGCAGAGCGTGTCAAGCACACGCTGAGTACCTAGAACATATACTATCGGGGTGTCCGACCCACGCAGGAACAACGTATATCTATAGACATAATGCGGCCCTAAGAGTACTTTATTACCACCTTTGTCGCTCTTACGGTGTTGGTCGCGACCCTGCCCTGCCGAACGCTCCAAGGGATATAGAGTCAATTGTCCGAAACGAGAAGTGCCAGATTTTCTGGAACTACGATTTTCGGGCAGCAGTCTCCGTTGCGCACTCGAGGCCTGACATTGTTCTCCAAGACTTCGAGAAACGAACTATATTCGTGATCGAATTCTCGGCTCCATCCGAATACATCACTGCAAAGGAGAAAGAAAAAGAGGAGAGATATCAAGACCTTAAAAGAGAGCTGCGTCGACTGTACCCAAAATATTCGGTACGAGTAATTGTTCTTGTGAAAGGTGCTCTCGTAGGTGTGAAATTATCGCTGGTTCGTAACCTTAAAGCCATACACGCGTGCCAAAAATATGCCAAGGCTCTTGCGAGATGGATGCAGAAAGCTGTCACCCTTGGGTCGCTTCGTGTCCTCAAGACACACGAGGGTTTCGCCGGCCTGTCGTTGTGATTTCGTCGTGCCCTGTGACCACCCATCTCACGGATGTGAGACGTGGCCATAGGTGTATTTTACCGCGGTTCTACTGGGGGCCATTGACATTTTTTCCAGATGGCAGTTGCTCTTAGTGGTACCCTGCGATGGTTGTTTAACTTTTTTTTAATTATATATATGATTGAGTTTCGAATAAAACTATAAAAGAATTTTAATTAATAGTCAAATCCGCTCCTAAATACGCGGGAATACGACCTATAGCCTTAGGGATACACGACAATAGTCACGAGCGTTTTCTTTCTCTCCTTCTAACGTATCTTCGCGTTTCGCTTGCTGAATCTCCACGCGAGCTCGCTTTATCCCGTGTATATGTACCATTCGCCTGCAACCGTGCCTTCGTACACGCTTTATCTCTCAACGTATCGTTCGCCTTCTCCACTTCCCGTACGTCCATCTAGGTTCGGGCACGCCTAGTACTATCTCTCTCTCTCTCTTTCGTACCGTTACCTTAACCTGTCATTTGCGATTAATTCATAGGGACAATTATTGGTAATTGAGGTATATAATAAACGAGTCGAAATGTGCAATTAACAAGTATTCCATTAACTTGGTCAGAACGCTCAGAGTTGCCATTCAAGAAATATTATATTACATATGCTACACACACACACACACACACACACACACACACACATACATATATATATATATATATATATATATATATACCAGTTGTATAAGCTTAAATCCGCTGTTTGCTTCTGGATAGCGTTAGTGAGCAATTTCATACAATAACATACATTTTTCCTTTGGTAGTCATGTCTAGTTTTTGCCAGAAAAAGAGCATATGCGGGAAGCCGGGATAAACCCACGATTGCTTGCGTTTAGGATTCTCGAAATATATCCACTTTTGATTGCCCGTCACAATCCGATGCAGTAACGTTTTTCTTTATTGTCTAGCGAGCAAGATATCGCATATTTTTTGGCGTCGCTCCATCTGCCTATCGGTCAATTCATGCGGCACCCATTTTCCGATCATTTGAACCTTTCCCATGGCACGTAGATGCACGGAAATGACTGCTTAAGTAATACTCAATTGCTCGGCAAGCATTTTTTGCGATTGGGTATCGTCCGCGTCCAAAAGAGCCTGCAATTGATGGTCCTCAACCTTCCTGGGCCGATTTTCACGCTTATTGTCGCTCAGGGGAAAATTGCCGGTTTTAAACCGGCGAAACCAATCTCTGCACGTTGTTTCCGATAACGCACTGTCACCATCGGCCACCAAAAGCATTCAATGCGATTCGACAGCCAATTTCTTTAAATTAAAGCAGAAAAGCAGAGCTTCCCGCATATGCTCTTTTTCTGGCAAAAACTAGACATGACTACCAAAGGAAAAATGTATGTTATTGTATGAAATTGCTGATGATGTGCACTGATTATATTTGGCTGATGTCAATTTCGAAAGAAAAAAGGATGGCGTGTCCATATTAGCTTCATATGCTCACTAACGCTATCTATAAGCAAACAGCGGATTTAAGCTTATACACCTGGTATATATTTTTTTTTTGTTGAACCTTTATGGCATTAATGATGTCCACTAATGTAAATTTAACTATTTATCGTAATAAAGGGGATTTGGGGTCGTCGAATTAGAATACAAAACAAAAATGTCAAAATTCAAAATGGCGGACCAACATAGTAAGGCCGAGCTGATATGACTGAATATTACTGTACGGGAGTTTTTGGGTAGCTGATTTCGAATCTAAAGTAAAAATGTCAACATTCAAAATGCCAGATCCAATATGGCGGAATGTCATGCTGGGAATATAACCAATTTTATTAAAAATCGTCACTTGGGGGGTTTTATGTCGTCGATTTTAAATATATAGTGAAAATCCAGAATTTTAAAATAAAACGAAAATGCAAATCATAAAATTTTTGAATTTTCACTGTTGATTTGAAATCGACGACCTGAAAAACCCCAAGTAACGATTTTTAATCAAATCGGTTATATTCTCACAATGACATTCCGCCATATTGGATCCTTCATTTTGAATTTTTGTCTTCAGATTCAAAATCAGCAACCTCCCTCCCATTTGCAGTTATATCGGCTCGGTCTTATAATTTTGGTCCGCCGTATTGGATCCGACATTTTGAATGTTGACATTTTGACTTTAGATTGGAAATCAGCGACGCGAAAACCCCCCATACAGTAATTGCCAGTCATATCAGCTCGGTGTCACAACTTTGGTCCGCCATATTGGATCCGCCACTTTGTATTTTGACATTTTTATTTTGTATTCAAATTCGACGACACAAAACCCCCTTTAACACGACAAATAGTCAAATTTACATTAGTGAAAATCATTCATGCCATGAAGGCTTAAAATAGATAATTCAATTGCATTTTTGTTACAAACTAAAAGTCCTAGGCTGATTTAAAGACCATACTTGGATTCGGCATAACGAAATCTAGGTCATCCCTGTCAAAAGTTCTACGATTTTGTCACCGCTTTAACCACAGCGCCTATCCTAACTTATCCTTCTTTCTTGGACCAAAAACGAACCCATTTATTCTCCAAACTGACGCTAGCGCCGCGGGTCAGGGAATTGTGCCGACGCAGAGACAATGGGGTCACGAGCGCGTAATCGCCTACCCAAGCCGAACCTTACGTCAACGGAATATGACTTCGAGATACTATATAGGAAAGAATCTGGATGTCTTATTTCGAATCTTGGATGACCAGGAAGTTCCGATCTCGGCCATGAATGCGGATGATGAATTGGAGGACGCAGAAACCAGCGATAAATGGTACGACAGACGTAGAGACGCAATCAGTAATAAAGCCTGGATTTTTTCGGACTGGAAAATTGAAAACTGCAGATTATATAGAACCCGACAGAACCCGATGATTGACTAAGTCATTCCGGACCTGAGCGCCTGGAAATTGGTGGTAAGTGAGAAATTGAGGGGTAGTATATTAAAGGAATCCCATTCAGAGACCCACGATGGACACCTGGGTTTCGAGAAGACCTATCAAAGAATAGCAACCAATTACTATTGGCCCGGAATATACAGAGAAGTTATAAGGTTCGTTCGGCAATTCTATCTTTGCCAGAGGTGTAAGATCGAGCAGGTTCTCTCAGCCGGCATGATGGGGCAGCGCGTCGAAGAACAGCCCAGGACCGTACTGGCTTCAGACGTCATTGGGCCTTTCCCTAGAAGTAAGTCGGAGTACTGAAACGTGTTGGTATTCCAAGATCTATTTACGAAGTGGATGGAGATCGTCCCAATTAGAGCAGCAAACGGTACGACCATCAGGAAAAACTTTATGGACCTAGTCGTGTCTAGATGGGGCACCCCCGAAGTCCTTCACATTGATAGCGGTACCGATTACTGCAACAAAAAAATCAGTCAGATTTGCACAAAGCTGGAAATATTCCACACGACTAGCCCCCAGTACCACGCATGAGCAAACCCAACGGAAAGGATTACTAGAATTCTGAAAACAATGATCGTGACTTTTCTCTATCAGAACCATCGGGATTGGGACGCGCGCCTTCCGGATTTCCGGTACGCCTTCAATACAGCGATACACAACTTTCTTAAGGTCTCTCCGTCATTCTTGAATTTTGGAAGACAGCCTCACCCTCATAGGGAAATGAAAAGGGAGATGGAGAGAACGTTACAAAAAAAAAACTTTCGGATCGTACAAACGTCGCGATATACCTTACCAAAGTAGTGAACAAGATATTCCCCGACTTAGTTGGGGGGTGTTGTGACACGGCAAATTTATGCTCGGCCGTGACACATACCTCAGACCATTGGCACCGGGCGAATTGAACTGTGCAAGTGACTTTACCCCGTCCATTTTTATCTTTTACCGAGCTTCGCCTCTCTCGACAGCCAAGCACACTAGATCGTAAAGGCAAAATAGTATCTTTCTAGAGTTTCAACGGCTGCTCTCGCGATTATTAACGCAATTCTATCAAACCTAGGACAGTAGAATCAGTGTACGCAAAAAATTGCGTTGTTCATCGGCAAAGAATTGAAATTTCTCCCTGGACGCCATGAATAGGCGTCAGAATATTTTAAAACGTATAGATTATATATATAATTCCAGATAAATTGATGAAATTTGAAGGGCTTATTTTCCTCACTAATATCTAGAAACTGACAGAAGGATTTCTGAAAATATTTATTGCATTTTTTTAGCACTCAATAATATTCTAAAAATCGGTTTTTTATAGTAAAACTTTTTTCATTAGCATAATTCAAAGTTGATGCAAGAATATAAAAGATTGATTGGTTCGAGACTAATCGATTGACCTATAATATTAATTCATTTTATGAAAGAGTAGGGAAGTTATGGTAATTTATATATTTTGAAAATCGGGTTTTCATAGTAAAACTTTTTTCATTAGCATAATTCAAAGTTGATGCAAGAATATAAAAGATTGATTGGTTCATGGCGAATCGATTGACCTATAATATTAATACATTTTATTAAAGAGTAGGGAAGTCATGGTAATTTATATATTTTGAAAATCGGGTTTTTATGGTAAAACTTTTTTTATTAACATAATTCATAGTTGATGCAAGAACGGAAAAGATGTGTTGATTCGAGTCGAATCGATTGAACTATAACTTTGATACATTTTATTGAAGAGTAAGGAAGCTATGGTAATGCATAATATTTGAAAACACGATTTTTTATAGCAAAACTTTTTTCACTAACATAATTCAAAATTGATGCAAGAGAGGAAAAGATTCCTTGATTCGATGCAAATCGGTTGGCCTATAATATTAATACACTTTCGTGAAGAGTAAGGAAGTTATGCTCATTTATAATATTTTAATCAGCTGTTTCAAACAGAAAAAGTTTTTTCATCGACATCATTCAAAGTTAACGCATGAATAAAAAAGACTTTTTGATCATAAATTATCAAATAGAGTAATTCTGACAATTTTTGTAAAGAAATCATAAAGCTGAGAAAGGGATAGGGTGCGACAGAACTTTTCCCTTCCCTTTTCCAGCTCGACAAATTGTCATTTCAAACACAAAATTTGATTTATCTGATTTGCCTTTGTATTTAAAATTTTTTTGCATTATTTTGTAATTTTGTATTTTTTGTAAATTTCTATTTTTAAATTGAGCAAAATGAAGACTTTGGTTTGTCTATTATTGAAAAAAATAACTTATGCTTCCTCTATGAGGAAGCAAAACATTTGCTAATGGGAAGCAAAGTGCTCGTGAAACGAGCACCATATAATTATAAATACACACAAAGTGGAAACACTCGAGCTCGAATTTACAGCTAGTTTCTTTTCGTTTTAATTAATGAATGTACAATCTAGATTAATTAACCTAAAATCTGGTCTCAGCCTAACCTTACTTAATAACCTCACTTTCCTAACCCACTTCCTGTCATACTAGTATATAGCTGGGTAAAACGCAGATCCTACGGATTTCTCGGACTTCCCGAGATATCTAACAGGGACGTTTGCGTGACCATTTGATGCCGTCGCTACAGTAGTATTCTGTGGCATCCACGGCTGCGTAATAGTTTTTTTTGGTCCACCTGGAATAACGCGAGACATATCTGCCATGATACGGAAAACTGTCATGAACATTACCATGCAATATTCCCTGACAAGCGGACATTTTCTTGGTTGAATGAAGCTTGCCTTAACTTTAAGAATAAAATGAAGAAAACTGACCTCATATTTGAGATTGTACGTCGTCCTAGGGTTAATAAAACCTACAGGAAATCCCTCTCATACTGGGGAATAAATATTTTGGGTGAAAATATTAATTTTATGAAACGTAGAGATGCTCGGAGACACTGAGAGTAGACGGATTTCGAAAAGGAGAAGGTAATAGCAGGTAAATAGTAAAACGTATACAAGTAAGCTAAAAATTGAGAAATACCAAAGACTCCGACGAAGAGATCAAAGGTAGAACATATAACAAGTTTGCGCAAACTAATTTTGTGTACTACAATTTTCGCAGGGGTTATGAGCGAAATGTAGGGTGACTGCAAGATCCGCTCCTCTCTCTCCGCGTATGTTCATATTGTCGCACTCTTAAAAAATAGAACGGTCTAGTCGTGGACCTCGAGGTAAGAGAAATCGTTTTCGATCTCTCCTCTAGAGCCACTCAAAAGCCACGGACTTGATCATGTATCAGGAGAAGAAGTTTATCTGTGTTCGATGGGCTCCCTACAAAATACAGGGTGTCCCAACACCTATGGACATGCCGGTACTGGGTGATAGAGTACAAAAAAAGAAACAGAAAAGTCCTCTGGCAAATTTTGATCTGGGCCTTAGATTTGGCACAGTAATGCTTCAAAGTTGGGCATAATGAACCAATCAGAATCGAGTTTTGGCAACCACTTGTTTGTCTCATAAGTGTTAAGATAGTGTGCGTGCTGGCTGTTCACTTCAGCTCCCGCAAAAATTTCACATCGTTGATCTTTGATTGTTTCAACAAGACGCGAAATTCAAGCATTTAAATTTGTTTAAATTCTTAGTTGTTCTTGCAAACGTTTATTACCGTCCTTAAAATAAGATAACATTTGCTCAACCTAAAAAAGATGAATTTCAATTTAATACAGAACTTTCCTGACATTTCATGTAAGAAAACTAACAAAGATGTTTAAAATTCATAAGACCAAACGATCTTTTTTTCTTCAAAATTAATCTTCAAGTCTAAGATGAGAAAAAACATTTCAAACCTCAAAAAGAAATTCTCAAAGATTCGTCGTAGAAATTTTATTACTTTTTGTTATGAAACAATCAAAGTAACTTAAAACTCGAAGAAACAAAACAAACTTTTGTTATTGAAAATTAATTTTTAATTCTACGACAAATAATTCTTTGCGATTCATTACAAAAATTTGTGTTACATTCATTGTAACAAATTTAAAAAAAATTAAAAATGGGAAATCCAAGCAAACTTTTGTTCTTCAAAATTAACCAACAAGTCTAAGATAAGAAGACACAATTTTAACACCAAAAGTAATTCTTTGCGATTCGTTGCAACATTTTTGATACATTTATTGCTACAAAAATAATAAATAAATCTAAAGCTGGGGAAACGAAACGAACTTTTGTTCTTTAACAGGGTGGCCACAAGATTGAATTTTTCAATTTCCCTGACATTTCCCTGACATTTAGACAAATTTCCCTGACAGGAAATTATTATAAAAGCGATTAAGGTTTCAATAATGTGCCAAGACAAAAAGTGAAACAAGTCATAAAAATGCGCTTTACATATTAGTATGGATTAATTAAATCAAGGACATGTCTCCAAACTATCAATAAATAAATAACTACAAATTAAAAACTCAGAATTAAACTTTATTTTTACAAAGAAACGGTCATCACATTCTTTAGTACAGTGAATAAAAATATATTACAAGAAATATTGAAAATTAGCAACAATAAAAAGCGAAAAGAAGCCTAATGATAGGCAATTAAATGACAACAGAACCACACAAAGCCTCTAGCTGTTGATCAATGTTTGCTACCTCTTTCTGATTATCAGTCAAAATCTTCATTTTTTTTATCCTTAGGCTTTCAATTTCTTCAACCAGTCTTCTCTTTTTAACATCTTCATTTCCTTTTAAAATCTTCTCCACTTTTTTCTTTTGCAAAGACTCTTCATAAAGAGTTCTTGAATTGCGGACCTTTAGAATCATTGATTTGGGTATCTCTTCCATTTTAAGTAAACCACCTAAGACTTGATGTCCATCATAAACCTGTCTCTGGGCAATAAGAGACTCATTTATTTGATTTTCGACAATGATTTCTTTATTAATAGAAAATCCTCGCTCCACAAATGCGTTGCCTTGACTGAGTATGAAAACTTTCTTCAGAAAGTTCCAGAGTGAATGTACCCCTTGTGTGCTGCAATTAAAGATCTCCAAAAGTGGTCCAACCGCTCGTTCTCCTTATCATAGGCCTTACAGGATAATATCACATCAGGTTTAGAACATAAATTCTTAAATTCCTTTAAAACTAAATCACATTGGCTTCCTGAGAGCCACTGTTTCTCCTGAAATATTTCCAAAGCTTTTTCTAAACGAGATAAACATGTATTCTTCTGATCAGCTAACAAAGATGGATCACAAAACGTTATGCCTTTGCACAATTTGTACTTCAAAGGAGATTTTTCAATTAATTTAAGAGAAATTTGTTTCACAATTTTCACGCAGTCTGTCTTAAACTGGAGAATTTCTTTATCAGTAACCTTGACTTTACGTAACTCAGTTTTTACTGAAAAACTTAAAGGAAATTCCTTAACAAGAATAAGATTCTTACTGTCTTTTAAATCTATTTTGAACACAGAGGTCTCTTTGGTCATAATTTCTTTCTTTACAATCATGCTTAACAAAATCACTATTATAGAGTTTAGTTCCGTATACAAGAATGGAGCCATAGGGGCGTCACTTTGAAATCTTTTCAGAAATGGCTCAATTTCTTCAGCAATAAAGCTAAAAAAAGCCAATTTACAGGGCATAAGTTTATCTTTTTGTGCCTCTTTTACAACACCATAGCTATAACTCTTTATCCCTGCATGACTATTATCACTCTCAATGCCTGTTTTAAACTTGCTTAAGTTTGGAAGCAATTTTTTTGCTCTTTTAGCAACAGAGGAATTGTTTACCCAACGAATAGAACAGAATTTAAGAGGCAATAGACTAGATCCTGAGTAACTAATGAGATCACTCTTACGTGAAGGAACATCCTTAAATAGGTTATACACAGCCCTCAGAAAAGATATAACATGCCAGTCTGTAGTCTTATCATTGAATCCTGTTTTGAATGCATTGTTTCCTACATGCAAACCACAAGTTCCCATGAACACAAACATAGAGACCTGAAGTATCTTTCGTAACATGAAAGGCTTAAGCGATTCAAGGAAAGCTTTCAGCAAATCATTCGCAGTAGCGTGTCCTAAGAATGCAGAGGTGAAGTATCTACTAGTAACTTGGTCATTTGATTTGTCCCAATATCTTAAACAAATGTCCATTTGCTGCTGTTGTGAAAACTTATTTAGGCTCTCATCGAAAAAAACAACAAAACAATCAGTGCCATTAACGTCTTTCACTACCAAGTCATGGAAATATGGCGCAAACCATGCACAATATTGTAAGACATTTTAGTTTTACCCAATTCCATGCGTGAAGCAATGACACTGTCGGGGAACATTTTCGGAAACATTTTATAAGCAATTCCGGCGCTCCTTAAACTTATGTGATTTTGTACTGAAAACAAGGACCACCATATCTCTGCTTTAGATACATCTTCTCGAGTTAGGTACTGTTGCAAGCCATGGAGCTCCAGGGAAGGAGGACGATGAACAGATGATACCTCAGCTGCATCTCCGCAAACATCGTTTGCCGTGGTAGATTTTTCGGCTATAGTAACGGGATCGGGTTGATTTGAACATGCAGCTGAACTCTCTCCTTCGATCTGAAGCAAGAAAATTTAAGTTATTCGTAGATCGACGTGGCAAAGCGAATAGAGTTTTATTATTACAGGGATGACAGCGCATAGGGAGCTCAAAAAAGGGGAAACAGGGTGGTTTTCTCACGGAAAAGGGGAAAATAGCGGAAAGATGAAACATTTATTTTCAGATGTCGAAAAGAACAAACAATCATTTTGTAAGACACGTTACATTTTTACTGATTTTTCAATGATTTCTGCCATTAAAGATTTATTTTTAAAAATTGGATGTACTTAGAACGTTGAAAATCTATCCAGAGTCATATAAAAAAGTCATAGAAAAAATAAAAATAGTTAAATACAAACTTTTGATATGTTCAACATCCTTCTTATGAATATTTCTCTCAAAGATTTGTCATTTCATCCTTACTATAACTTTTTTTTATTTTCAGGAAAAATCCGAATCATTTTAAAAAACACTTAGAATGCGTCAAATTTGTAACATTATCCAAAATTTAATGAAAATTTGACGATTAAAAAAAATTAGAAACTGTTTAAGAATTTTGAAAGGTTTCAAGAGAATACAAAAATTGTCTTGAGATTTCTGGGAAAATATAAATAAATTTTTAACTTTTATGATAAATTTTAAGAGAAAATTGAAAAAGATTTCAAAACGTTTCCAATAATATCCTAAGGTTTCGGAAAAGAAAATAGAAGATGAAAAAAAATTCAAGTTGGAGTACGTTCATAAAGGGCCTAAAATAAAATTACGCAAAATTCAAATCACAAAAAAAAATATATTTTTATGGTTTGAAAGTTTTGAACAGATGTTATAACTCTTAAAGATTGCAAAAAGTGTTTAACAAATGTAGATTATTAAAGATTTTGAAAAAAGGAGCATTTCAAGAATTTTGATAGGTTTCAAAAGAACAAAAAAATATGTTAAGATACCTAAAAAAATCTCAAATGATTTTTTTTTTTGAAAAATAAATTTCAAGAGAAAATTGAAAAAGATATCAAAACATTTTGAATGATTTCCTAAACTTTCAAAAAAGAATAGATATAGAAGATTAATTTTTTTTTGAAGTTCGTACATGTTTAAAACAAATTTAAGATTTTTAAAGATTTCGAAAAAAATATTTAGAAAAGTTTAAAGCGAACGAAATTTGTTTCTAAAAATTCCTACATTTTTTTGTTTTGTAAAAATAATTCTTAGAGAATATTTTTCAAAATATTTCAAAACTTTT
>CAKNXH010044516.1:0-10525 GCA_932178445.1 Andricus quercusramuli
AAAATATTTTCTAACATTTCAAATATTTCAAATTAAAACTTGAAAAAAAAAAACATTTTCAACCAAATAGTTTTATTTTCAGGCGAAAAAGGGTAATTCTCAACGAAAAATGTAATAATTGATATGTCAAAAACAAATTATTTTAAATAATAAACGGTTGAATTTAACTTGAAAAAAATAATTTTAAAGAAAACGAATAAACTTTCAAGTAAAAACAACTATTCATTCTTTATGTTATTTATATTTAAGGTTATGGGTATAAATATAATTTTCCTGAGAGTCTTAAAAAAATTTTCGAAGGTCTTAGAATATTTCTGAATATAAAGCAATATTCCAACAAAAAATATGAGTTTTAACTAAACAGTTGAATTTTCTCCCAAAAAAGCTGAATTTTTAACAAAAAATGTAATAATTGCTATTTCAATGGGAAAATTCGAATTTTTAATTAAAAACAGTTGAAATCAACTTTTAAAGAATGAAATTTCAACCAAATAAATGAATTTTCAAGTCACTACATTTTTTAATGAAGATGAAAGAAAAATTTCAACAAAATTATAATTTAAGGCGAAAAATATTGTTGTACACAAACTAAAAAATTTTGAATAACAATTCATTATTCAACTGTTTTTTTTGCTTATTTTAATTTCTATAGGTATAATTTTCATATAGGATTCTTGGCAAAATTTCACAACATTTTTCAATATTTCGGATATGTAAAATATACAACAAAAAATATTTTTATCAACCAAACAGTGAGATATTTTTATAATTTCATCCCTGAAATCTGTTCCCTTAGGTCAAACATGGTACAAAAATATCATGAAATTAAAAAAACTACCAACTATTTACAAGAATTTGTTCATAAAAATTACTGTGTATCATATTCAAACAAAATTTGGGAATACTTATAAAACGTATCAATATTTTCCATGCTCAAAATTAATTAATACAGAGTACAGTTTTTATTTGAAATTTCACGACGGTTTTTTGTACCATGTTTGACCCTATCAGGGCAGCATCAAAGAAAAATATTCAGAATTCTCTTGAAATCCCCAAAATTTGTGATTATAGCCTAAAATAACATGAAAAGAAAGGTAATCATCAGAGGTGAGTATACATGAAAAAAGTTGATCAATGTAATAAATTGAAAATTTTATAAAATTAAAAATTTTATAATTAATTTAATTCTAATTTAATTGACTAAACTAATTAATTATTTCAATTTTTATTCATTATTTTTAATTAATTTAATTTTATAATTAAAAATTTTATCAATTTTATTTTCATTAATTCGACAAATTAAATCAAAAATAATAATGATTTATTACCATAATCTTAAAATCCCATAGACATTCCTGAAACACATAATAAAAAATATTTCGAGACTTCATTACATGTATGAAGTCTTTCCTTCAGGTGTCATTCTTGAAAACAAAAATCAACCCAAACCGCCTAATAGCCCACGAAACTGAATCGCGTCCGAGTCGGACGAGCTCGGCTCGGCCCGAGCCATGCTGCCACGGGTTCGTGCTCGTGCTTCTTCGGCTTCACACGAGGATGGCCGACGCAACGCTTAACAGAGCCTTCTCACCCACACGCTACGTTTGCATGTGTTTTTCCCAGATGGGAACGTGGTGGGGGCCGAAAAATCCCACGTTCTGGAGCCTCTGAGTGACAGTGACGACGATGAAATAGCACTTGCTCAAATTCTTTTGCATCGACATCATAGAAATTTGCGAGGACCGTTGCAGCGAGTTCCTCGTATGGAAAACTTTGTCACGGACATAATGAGGTTATGGGAGGATGATCATCACGAGATCCTCAGAGTTTTCCATGGGAACTGTTTGCGAAAAAATGCAAATTTGCACACGCTACCCACGTGTTCCTTCTCAGCTCGAGGGGAAATGCGCATTGATATTCGCATTGATTGTGCTTTAAATGTGTTTCCAACTTTTTCTTGTGGTGGCGCCACCAGCCAATGGCGCTATTTAAACGGTAAATTTCAAAATGAAAGATTTTTTTATTATCCTTTTTGTGTGTTAACAGTCTATTGTGAGTTTAAAAAAGAACATTAATATCTCAAACGAAAATCTCAAAGCCTGTAAGGGTTTTAATTATAAAATCTGTTTTCAGTGAAGAGCAATTCCATGTCAAATCATCTGAAGAATTTTAGATATTGTTAGTAATTTTGATGAAAATTCTAGTACCCGTTCTCTTAGGTATTGAAAGAGAAACGAAGGAAAATGCAGAATTGTATTCTCACCGCGAGAAAGGAAATTCCACTTCAGCGCAAAGAAAACCCGGAAAAACGCGATTTCTATCAATGCCAAAATTATATACGAAAATATATTTCAGATTTTCACCATAATAACAAACTTCGATAATTGCGGAATTCTTTTAAAAAATGGTTTTAATTATAATTATATTCATAGCTAAAAGTCGTAATACGATTTCTCTAATTTCAAACTTAGGATAAATACTTTGAACACTTCCGGCTGCCAATTCTATTACACGTGCTTCGTTTTCCAGTAAAAGCACTGGGAACCAGCTCTATGCATCGCCCGTGTATGTGTATGTGGTAGTTGTTCTCTTGGCATCCGGAGGGGTATCGTTGTTCAAATAAATCCAATAGATGGCGCTCTAAACGCGTAGGCCTGTGTTTGCATTGTTATGTATAGCAAAAATACTAAAATTCATTTAAAACTCGATACTTTTGATAAAAATAAAAGAAGAACATAGATTTCAGTAACAATAAGCGCAGCTGTAATTATTAATAATAAAAAATTAATTAAAACATGTAATTTATTATTAGGAAAATTTAATATAAAGATGAGTATTTTGAAAACAGTTTGAATTGTATTCATATTTCTCTATTATTTATTTTGCTAATGTAATTAATTAATTTTAGAAACAATTGCAATTGTTGCCATTTTTGAACATTTATTGATATTATTTAATTAATAATAGTAAAAATAATATTTAAACCTTCATCATTAGCCTTATAATATACTTTTTTATTAATTCCTCTAGAAATTTCCTCTCTCCCTGAAAAATATATACTTATATATAATTTATTTATAATAAATTATATACAAATAAATTAATGTAACAATTGCATCAAAATAATTTAAAATTGAAGAGAAATTATTTATTAAATATATTATTGAAGACACTTGTAATTAGTGGAAAAAATAATTTATTGTAAAGTGATTGACAAGATTAATCAGTGAAAAAATATATTTACATAAATATAGATAAGCATTTCAGTTTGAAGGCATGCAATTTTTTTAAGTAAATGAATTAAAAATATGCCTTTTCATTTTCATTACAAATCCCCTAACAAATTAAACGTAAAAATGTATATACTATACAATGTGCACAATCTACCCTTTTTTTCTTAGTTTCCCCCTGTTTCTTGAAATTCCCCTTTTTCCCCTATTCTCAAAAAGGTTCCCCTTTTTCCCCTTTTCTCTTGAAATACACGATATTTGAAAATACAGTGTTTGAACTACACCCATAACATTACAAAATATATAAGACTTTTTAAATAAGGGTTAGAAGGTGAACACTTTATATACCTGCCTAATTTAAAAATGGAATATTCCAAATTCATCAACTGCGATGTAAAATTTAACGATTTTAAATTCAAAATATTTCCTATTGGTTCAAAAATTATCACGAATTTGTCAGCTGTTACTAGTGAACAATAATGAAAATTACGAAATTCATTACACATTCAAAAAAAACTTGAATATGTCGAACCGGAAATGTATTCAGCTGGAACCAAATAAACAAATAAAAAATATTTGATAAATTTTCAGTAATGTTTCAAGTTTTAAAATATTTTCAATCTATTCAAAATCTCTTGAATTCCTAAGAATGTTTTAAGCTGATTCGAATTTTTCTTGAAATTTTGAAAAATCGTTCAAAATGTAATTCTTTTAAAGCTTCTAAATTTTTTGTTTGAAATCTTTTTAAAAATCTGCCTTTCTATGAAACCTTTTACAGTTTGAAATTCTTTTTTATTCTCTTCGAATCTTCTAAATATTTCTTGAATTCACTCGATTCCTAATTTTTTGATCCTACAAAAAATTGAAACACTTTGCTTTAAAATCTTCTACTCTTTTTCGAAATTTGAGAAAATCTTTTGAAATCTTTTGCAATTTTCTCTTCAAGTTCATTTTTCGAACTAAAAAATCATAAAAAAAATTCCCACATATCTCTTGAAAATTCTTTTTTAATCCTTACAAAATTTTCAAACCCTTTAATATTTTTGAATTGTGCAAATTTTTTTTGAAATATTTTCAAAATAAATATTTTAAAACTTGGAAGCATTTCTGAAAATTTATCAAATATTTTTTATTTCTGCCAAACTTTTTTTCCGAAAAAGCAAAATGATGAGATGTTTCTTTGGTTCCAGCTGAATAAATTGCAGATTTGACACATTCAACTTTTTTTAAATGTTTGCACAGGACTCAATCTAAAAAAAAACATGTTTTTGTATATTTTCAAAAGAATTGTTACTAAGCAAAAAATTAATTTCTAAATTTCGTAATTTTTTATTATTGTTTACTAGTAAAAGTTGTAAATATGACAAATTGGTCATAATTTTTGAACCATGTAGGAAATATTTTGAATTTAAAATCGTTAAATTTTACATTGCAGTTGATGAATTTGGAATATTCCATTTTTAAATTAGGTAGGTATATAAAGTGTTCGCCTTTTAATACTGCTTATTTAAAAAGTCCTATATATTTTGTAATGTTATGGGTGTAGTTCAAATACTGTATTTTCAAATATCGTGTATTTTAAGAGAATAGGAGAAAAAGGGTAAGCTTTTTGAGAATAGGGGAAAAAGGGAAATTTCAAGAAAGAAGGGGAAACTAAGAAAAAAGGGAAGATTGTGCACTCTGTATATCAGCGTTTCCCAAATTTTTTTCGCACTTTCTGGGAGCGGTAGGGGAGCCACCCTCAAATTTTTTCACAATACTGGAACCCAAGAGAGAAACTGGACGCCTATCACTCGGACGCGGATGCTTGCTTACCGCGACCTTCCCATTGTTAGAGAATTAGAGCCGGTTGAGCAAAATGAAATTTGGTAAAATAATAATAAATTAAACTTTAATAGACTGCGTTAGATTTGTTAGATTATGACAAAAACGTTAAAATAAGATAGACGGAAATCGGATAATAACTACCAGAGTTATCGCACTTTTGTTACACTGAGAGGTCTCATTTATATATTCACAAGATTTGTAAATGTTTCCTTCGTTATTGCAGATATCAGCCGATTTTCAAGAAATTTTTTTTCATTTTTCTCAAATTATGTCACGGATTTCATTCAGCTAATTAAAATTAAATTGAGCCATGTCTTTATAATTTCAGTTATTCTAACTGGTAATTATCTCGTAACAATGAAAGGGTTATTCGTGGCAGGTATACGATAGCAGTCGTCTGTTCGCAGCGGGGAGCCTGCCTCGAAGACTACCGAGCTACCGGGCCCGGGGTGGCATCTCCCTACCGAGCGGTAGGGTATCTACCCGCGGTAGCAGTTTGGGAAACGCTGCTGTATATTATATATATTTTTACGTATAATTAGTTATGCGGTTTATAATGAAAATGAAAAGACATATTTTTAATTCGTTTACTTAAAAAAATGGTATGCCTTCAAATTGAAATGCTTTTATATATTAATATAAATATATTTTCTCACTCATTAATCTTGTAAATCACTTTACAATAAATTATTCTTTCCACTAATTACAAGTGTCTTCAATAATATATTCAATAAATAATTTTTCCTCAATTCTACATTATTTTCATGCAATTTTTACATTAATTTATTTTTATAAAATTTATTATAAATAAATTATATATAAATATATATTTTTCATAGAGAGAGGAAATTTCTAGAAGAATGAATAAAAAAGTATATTATAAGGCTAATTATTATTAAGGTTTTAATATTATTTCACTATTAATAATTAAATAATATCAATAAATGTTCAAAATGTGTAAAAATTGCAATCGTTGATCAAATTAATTAATCACATTAGCAAAATAAACAATAGAGAAATATGAATACAATTCAAACTGTTTTCAAAATACTCATCCTTATATTCAATTTTCATAATAATAAATTACATGTTTTCATGAATGTTTTATCATTAATAATCACAGCTACGCTTATTGTTACTGAAAACTATGTTATTCTTTTATTTTTATAAAAAGTATCAAGTTTTAAATGAATTTTAATATTTTTGCTTTACATAACAACGCAAACATGGGCCTACGCGCTCGGACCGCTATCTATTGGATTCACTTGAACTACGATACCCCTCCGGATGCTAAGAGAACAGAAAGAGTGGGGGCGATGCATAGGGCTGCTGGGAACGACGTCACGAAAAATGATGCCAAGTTTTCTCCTAACCCAATCACAACGCTGTACTGCGATTTAAATAAGCATTTGGCCAACGTTGGCATCACTGCACCAGTGCTTCTACCCACTCCCCACTTTTCACACAGTTATTAACCTGACGTCACACCAATGCTTCAAGTACTCCCAGTGAATTCTAGAACACAGCCCACGTTACCACGGCAATGAGGTTCATTATGCAAAACTAATCTCAGGTGGCAGCACCGAGCCGAGTACTAGACCCTCTGTCGATGAGATACGAATTTTAAGAAAAAAAATTTTGTTAATAAGTATAAAGTGCCATTTATACCTTGTAAAGATAACAAAATATATTTTTCAAACTTTCTTATCAATATTTATCACATAGCATTCGTAAAAGGTTGATAAATCCTTTTCTGACTGTCACATGCATAGTGAGGTTAGGTTTACTATAGTTTACCACATATCCCATTGTATGTATAATTTTTACTGAAAGTATGAATTACCTTCGTATATAAGCACTAAACACATATTTAAGGATTATTTACCCTTATATATTTGATTATAAGCAACCGTACACTAAGCACTGTATTTTTTCTGTCTCTCATTGACAGAGGGTCTAGTACTCGGCTCGGTGCTGCCACCTACGATTAGTTTTGCATAATGAACCTCATTATAAGTTCCTCTTACACATAGCTAGCGCCAGCGCAGTACGACTACATCAAAGTTGGGGGTTACGCTGGGTCCTTCTGATACATGCGTCCTTGTTTTGGACATACATACCTAATACATACCTAACCTTTCCACCTATCTATGGGATATTTGATTTCCTTTTTATGAACTGATATTTTTATGGCATTTTTAACTATTTCAAGATCAAAGTATGGACTCATTGCGAGAATATCATATGGCCGATGCTTCTCTAAAAATGCAATTTCTCATTAAGGAACTACCCTCCCATGAAGGAAGTAATAGAACAAAAATTAACATATGTTTATCAAAATTAAATGAAATGGATCACAGCACTTTACTTGTGACGGACCATGACGTAAGTACGCTGTTCGTGGATGTCTTAAATATAGGTATCGACAACGAGACCGCCTGGACCTAGACGGTAGGTATACAATTCAACGAATCTCGATTTAATCGAAATTTCATTTCAACGAAAAAGGTATAGTTTGTGCACAGTGGTAAAATGTGTTCGAAAGATGGTCGTGCGAGTATTAATAGGTCAGAGAATGATGCCAGAAGTGTCCAATTGGTGGCGTGACATGCATATAACCTGTTTATTGCCGCATAAAGTTAAAAATGCAAATGTATTTTATTGAATAAGAAAAAGTGAATTGTTTATAGTGAAATTTTTCACTTAAAAGCAGTTCAAGATATAATTGTTGATTAATGAAATAGAAGTGAGCTTAAAGTTTAAAGTTTTTTGTGAATAGTGAAGAAATTGAAGAAGAAATATATGTATGTTTAAACATAATGAACATTAATAATTTTGTGAGAATAAATCTTCATTTTTTTCCTGAACATAGTCGCAAAATAATTGTTCCTTATAATTACAAGTGTTGAGGGTGACAGATGGTGAAGTTATGTGTGTACATAAAAGTTGACAGGGTGCTCATTGTTTTGTATGCTACTTTTCAGAAGGAGAGCGAAGAAATAAATAACTGAATTATAATTCATTGTAGACAAATGAAAAAATAAAGAATTGTGACGCTAAGATATATATATATATATATATATGACTTCCACAATGACTGTTGTCTTTGACAGTTGAAGAGCTACACTACATAACTAGACAATCAAAAAAAATCGAAATTTCCAGGAGAGCGAAATAACATTCTGAAATCGCCATTTAAAGATAAAACAGGAGTTGACTCACGAGCAGAAATGTTTGTAAATTGAGGCCAAAAAAGTATGATTAAAAAATATTATTCATTTCCGAGAAATAGACCCCACTAAAAAAAAGTCAGGAATCGTCACAAATGGTCAGAAGTTCTGACGATTCCTGAAAATCCTGACGAGTCTGACGATTTCTGAAGATACGCTAATTCACATCCTATCAGGTAGCTCATCGGCTAGGACCGCAGTTAGGCCAACCCAAAAGGATTAAAAATTGAAAATAAATTTTTTGTTCAATGTTGCATATACAGATTCAAAAATTAGAAATTTAGCATCTGCGGGTTTCGACGATTTCAGATACCTAAAAATGTTCCTAAAAAATTTTTAATTAAATCAAATATAATGTATCTTGTAAAGAGAAAGAGATACGTCAAAACGAACAAAATTTTCAGATTCACCTTCAGAGTCCTTCAATATATAAATATTATTAACTGAATATAAGTAAAAAGAGAATATGCATAAATAAATAATCTAAATAACCTGGGAAATATAAAAGGGATTAGGTTTTATGGCATTCCATTCTTGGACCCCTAATAAAAGGATTATCCTTCGAACCCAAGCTCTCACGATTTCTGAACATTTCTCACGAATTCTGACTTTTCCTGACGATTTCTGTCGAGAAACGTAACAAAAGTGGTCAGAAATGGTCAGAAGTCCTGACTTTTTTTCTGACGATTCCTGACTTTTTTTTATTAGGGGAATGTGGAAGTTTACGAGTTGAAAGTGACAGGAGGTAGGTATGCAAAGGAACCTAAAAATGGAATAGGCTTGGTCGCGAATCACGATAAAAAGTGCAATATGCAGTTCACGTAAAAAAAGCACTCACTCCCGATATGTTGAATTGCTGAATTGAGAGAAAATTAGTTTGATTACAAAAAGTTAACCAATTCCGAGTAAATCATACAAGAATTTTGGGGTTTAAATGTCATGGGTTTGGAATGTCGCCTTTGGATAGCGACTAGAGATCTATTTTTCAGTTTAAAAAAATAAGAAAAACTTACTCCGGAAATCGGGCGAGGCTGAATAAGAATAAAAGTGTTCATCAAAAAACATTATTCTGTTCCGTGAAAATAAAGATTTAGTGTGACTGTATCAAACTGTGACAATGTCCTTTCTGATCGCAAGGCAAAACGTTAAGTGAAAGAAACCTTATAAAAGTGGCTTTCTGTAGAAAATTGAAATTCAAGATTCTAGTTTGGAATTTGATTTGTGCTTTCGTGATGAAAAAAGTGGCAACAGTTTTATTTCAGGGCTTTTGTGTTTGAAACCAGTAGTATTTCATTATTTTATTACATTGCAACAGTTTTATCAAGAGGAACCCAGATAACAAAATGCCGGCACGGTAGCATACTATGAGCAGGCACGTGGGCCGATTGACCAGACCGACCTGCCGGTACATGCGCAGCTCAATACGCGCGCCATTGATGTCTATATGGCCCGCAAGAAGTCGGGCGCACGCGGTCTGGTGAAATGCCGGCCATGCTCCGGTAAAATGCAGGAACTAGATCCGGTAAAATGCAGGCTACCATCCGGTAAAATGCAGGCTGAGTGTGCGAGAAGATTAAAATTAAAAACATCTTTTCTTCTGTAAATAAAATAAAAATTTCCAAATATCACGGAAGGTAATGACGAGATTCTGCGTATAATAAGTCTAAGTTGAAAGAAAAATGTCAATATTATAAAAATATCTTTTTATAATATTGACATTTTTCTTTCAACTTGAACTTTATATTATTATACGCAGAATTTCATTACCTTTCGTGCTATTTGCTAATTTTGTTGATTTGAAGGACACCGACAGCAAAAAATTGCTAACAAATTTTTTGTTCCACACACAGCCAAAACAATACCAAAAACCGCAAACGATGAAAGGTATAACTCCGTTATACAAGTGGATTACTCCGTTTTCCAAGTGGATTACTCCATTTACAAGTGGATTACTTATTCTTCTATTTTATCTGGAACGAATAACAATTATTGTTTGCAAATCGCACACATCCGAGCGAAAATTCACGGGTGTGAACGCCACACGAGATGAAATACGACAAGAACAGCTGATCCAAAACGCGCATGCGCGTTTTTGATCCCAAACTACTCGCACTATCAGCCTGCAGCGGTCGTGCAAATCGCAGGCCCGTCGTTCCTCGCCGCTTGCAAGTCCGACGGGCGTCTAATTGCGTCTAATGTGCCGGACCGTTGCCTGCCGTTGTCCGCCTTTCGGTCGCA
>CAKNXH010044526.1:0-23057 GCA_932178445.1 Andricus quercusramuli
TATATATATATATATATATATATATATATATATATATTGTATATATTGTATATATTTATTTACTTAGCTTACCTTTCTGCACGTTAATTTCAGTTGAAATGCCAAGAGACAAACAGTCTGCAGCTTCTTCGGTGCTGTTCAACGGTAAATCCGCACACTCCACCAAAGGCACTTGTTGTCCAATTTGTGGATGTCGCTTTGCAATCGCATATTCTTTGCGACACAATTCATTTTCTAACATTTCACACTCTTCACGGCAAATTCGTCGTAATCTTTGGTTCACCTTATTTTTAATGGATATTTTCGAAATGTTGTGAGTTATTGTTCTTTGTTTAAGTAAAAGACCGCCTTCATCATTTGGAAGTTCAAAAATAGTACCAAAATTTGAACTTTTTCGAATAAAACGGTGAGGCCTTGCTAATTCGTCAATATTGACTTTATCCTCAGAGTTATCTCCTGATTCTTCTTGATTGGGATTCATTAGATTCAGATGTTGGTTAATGACTTCAGAATTTTTAGGAGTTTTCTGACTTGGCAGAGCACGACATATGGGAAACACAGAATAACAGAGCGATGGTCTTGCATACCCTTCACAATTTGAGGAGAGTTCACTGATCATAAAATATAACGGTAAATGTTTTACACAAATGTGAACTTCTTACGTATTATATAAAATAGAATTATCTTAGAAACACTCACTTTGAAAATTTAATAACACTGAAGGCTTGTTCCAGCTTTTTTTCCAATGTTTCTTGTGTGATGGAGTGTGGAATGAAAACAGGTTTCCCTCCAACAAACTGTGCACAGAGCTCTCCAGCATATGTCTGCAAAAATTAACAAATAGTTTAATAGCAGTACTCCTAAAATAAAATATACAATTAGTTCTTTAAAAAGCTATATTTCTTTTGGGTGCGACTCTATTTATATTTTATTAGTAGAGAATCATTGATTGTTGCAGCTTATGGAATCATTGTCGTGGCATCTCGTCATGTGGGGAAGACAAACAGAGTGAGTTGCCAAATAAAGGTTTGAGTCAGGCGACGATTAACCTTCCCCATGAATATTGATCTATATAATTTATTCAAAGATTCTGGATTCGCGTATCTGGGTAAGTTAATCATTTAATACAAATGAGAAACTTTTCGTAAACTTTGTGTTGAATAAAGTTTTATATTAGTTGAATGTGTTCTTTATGGTATAGGGCACACATATTCGCTGAAGCCTTAATGAAATGACATTTCTCTACGCTTGATGGAGAAATATCGTATAGCTTCTTCATTACACGACTCGCTAGACTCAATGATATCTCAATAAGTAAAAGAGAGAGAGGATATCTACCATTATTTTATACTAACTTTTGAATTGGTACGTGGTGGCCGAGGACCACCCCTTGCATAAAACCTTGAAACTGTTATCAGTTTCGGATATCTCACCGGTTAAGAAATCATTCAAAATTTATTTATTTTCTTGATTAAAAAAAATACTTATACTGGGTTCATTCGTGGCGGCCGAGGACCATCATCCTTTACAAAACCCTAAAATTTTTTCAGTTTTGGTGTATCTCATCGTTTTCGAGATACCACAAAATTTGTATTTTGAAAATCTTTTCACTGGTTCATTCGGGGTGCCGAAGGATCATCCCGGTCTGGAATACTCTGAAAATTTGGTCATTTTTGGCGTCTTTCGATTTTTCTCTAATGTAGTATGTTAGTTCGGAGTGATCGAGGAACTTCATAAAAGCGTGATAATTTGGTCAGTTTTCGCGGATCTCTCACCGTTTTTGAAACAAATCATAATTTAAAATTTGTTTTTGAATTTTTGAAATCTTTCTATTGGGTTCATTTGACGTGTTTGAAAACAACTCTCTGAAAAGCCAATGACACACACATACGAGTAGCCGTTTCATGTCTTTGATGCGAATGATCGACACCGACGGAATAATGAGAATGCAAGGTCGAGTAAGAGACATTACCTAGTTTTCCAATTAACAAAAAGCCTGCAATATTAGACGGAAAACATTTAGCAAGTCGTTTATTATTGAAAAACTACCATGAAAAAACCAAGCATGGAAGCAACAACTTAGTGATGAATGAGATTCGTACAAAATGTTGCATGCTTAACCTTACAAATTCCTTGCATACGACAGAGGCTAAGGGCCGATTCCACCAACTCTGATTAAGATGTTAATCCTCGACTAGTCTAATTTAATCAGTACCTTGCGTTCCACCATCTTCTAATGTATGATTAAAGAGAGCTTATCACCGATAAAATTAACCGGTCAATTTTGAACGGTTAGCGCAGTTAACCGGCAATTAAAGCTGATAAGCAGAACAGAACCTCAAGATCGACGTTTGCACTTGAGCATTTTAAGCATGTTCAGAGCGAACGTGGATCATTTTTATAATAATTTTTATCATGTCTAAGCTTTTATTTTTACCAATATATTAACGACAGAAACTATGAGTAGATAATTCGTTTTTAAAAACAATGAATGTAGAACATATAACTTAACGAAAGAAGAATTCAGTAGCATACATTCATGTTATAGTGCTGAAATTAAATATTTAACCTCATCATCTTTAATTAGTCACTACTAGAGCCTTTCTAATTTACATTATTGGTTTTCGAACTGAAATAGTAAACTTAAATGAAATAGTGAAATAGTGAAAATCGTAAAATTTCTGAAGGTTTCAAGGTAACAAAAGATTTCCTCAGGAACAACCCTGATATAATTTGCATGAATGCTGATAAAGGTAATATTACGGTTTGTATGAAGAAATCAGATTATATTAGGGATATGGAGGATTTACTTTCCAATGGTGATAACTTTGAATTATTGAGTGAAAATCCGTTAAAACAATTGAGAAAAGACACTTTCAAAATGCAGGACAATTGGAGAAAGAAAGGACTTTTGGGAAAGGATATAAGATGGATTGATATAAATACTGAGGACACAGTTCTTGCAAGATGTTATGGCTTGAGAAAGATTCATAAGGAGGGCTATCCTTTGAGAATTGTCGTATCAACTATTAACACTACAACGAAATTCTTAGAACAAAACTTTAATTTGATACTTAAAGACTCAATTACAACTTCTAAATACAATATTAAAGATAGCTGGGAATTCCAAAAAAATATTATTCAAAAAACTATCCCTGATGACCACGTGATGATTTATTTGGATGTTGTCGCAATGTTTCCAAAAATACCCCTTGAATTAGTTAAATAGGCAATTTTAAATAGATGGGACAATATAAGGACACGTACTCGATTAAGTCAAAAAGATTTTATTGAAGGGATAGTTTTCATTATGAATTCAACTTTTTTTTAATTTAATGGATCTTTTTATAGGCAAAAGTTTGGTACTCCCATAGGTTCAGTCATTTCTCCGATTTTGGCAGAAATGGTTATGGAAGATTTGGAAGCCTTTGCTTTCAAGAAGCTGGATTTTGTTTTGCCCTTTTACTATCGGTATGTTGATGACACCTTGTTGTGTGTTCCACTAGCAAAGTTAAAGGTGGTTTTAGATTCTTTTAACAGTTTTCATCCAAAACTTCAGTTTACCCACGAAATAGAGAAAAATAGTAAAATCAGTTTTTTGGACGTAGAAGTAATTAAAGCCCAGGATGGTAATATTATTAACAATTGGTACATGAAAAAATACATATTCAGGTAGAATTTTAAATTTCTTTTCGGCTCATCCTTTTCAAAACAACATTGCAGTCATCAAAAACTTAGTCAACAGGGCTCTAGGTTTGTCTCATATTTCATTTCACAAAGAGAATTTAAATATTGTTAGGAATATCCTTTTTCTGAATCACTACCCAAAAAAGTTGGTTGAGCAACAAATCACAATTAGAATTCAACAAATCAAAAACAAACAAAGTAATATTTCAGCTAAAGATAATCGGACGGAATTGAGAGAACATAGTTCTTTTAATACTTTTGTTCTTCCTTTTTTTGGTCAAATGTCTAAAACTATTCAATTCATGTTAAAAAAATTTAATATTCATACTGTTTTCGGTATACCATTTAAAATGGATTCAATAATAACTTTTGGTAAAGATCCTTTAGATAAATTTGAAAAGGGTGGTGTGGTTTACAAGATCACTTGCAAGATCTGTAAGATGACTTACGTGGGACAGACTGGAAGACTTCTTAATACCAGGATGGAGGAGCACAAAAGTGATGTCCGTTTAGGACGTTGTTATAAGAGTGTTCTCGCTAGACATACGAGAGGGTTTGTTGATGTTGACCATGAGTTTCACTGGGATAATGTTGAAATTTTAAATAGTGAAAGTAATGAGAGAAAGAGAGAATTCATGGAAATGAGTCTTGACTTTCTCTTATTTCTTGATTGTTGTGACGGATTGGCCTATTGACCCACATTCAGATCTCAGGTATTGAAGGGATGACGTCGTCGCTTGGTCGGCGCTCGCACCTGTCACCTGTTTTCTTTTCCTTACCTTGATAAGGGTGCTGTGTGAGTACCGAAACGTTGGTAATGTACATCTGCATGCTTTTTTATTGTGATTTGATAATAATAAAAATAAAAAAGTTGAAAGAAATAAAAAAGAGAAGGAGGGGGATGTGGTTGGTTGCTTTCTCATTTTGCTTTCCTCTTTTTTATTTTTATCCGAAGGAACGAATTTTTTTATTTTGTTTTTTAGGAATTGCAATAGGAGCATTTTGTGGTGTTTGTCCAAATTTGATCGTTGAATTCTTTTTTTTTTCAGGAATTCTATATATTGAAATAGTAATACACATTTTCAACATTACTTCAATATATTACATCTATGCAAAATTATTTCACTTCTTGGCAAAAAAGAATTCTGCAGGATGTCACTTGACTTGGTTGGTGTATAGAACTGAAGCCCTGCGGCTGTTAGCTTGTATCGTGCACGCGTAAGAAACTTAAACGTCCTTCTTGCCTCGGCCAGTCAGAATCACTGCATGCACAGAAAATCGGATTATTACTAACCGGGTATAGGGATAACTAATCGGGGATTCAAATTTGATTAAAGAACCAGCTGGAACGCATCGCAAGTTAACGCCGATAACGAGTGACCTACCTCCAACAAGGGTAGCGTATTACCAGCGCCCCTTTACTCACACCGGTCTAGATGACTTCAGTTCCATGTGGGTACGAATAGAACGACTTCGGAACAAGATGGAGCACAGAAACAAAAAGCCAAACAGGAGTATATGTGAGGAGTTGGGAGATTTGGATTTGGTAGAAGTGCTGGACGACAGTCAAAAGTCGTATGCCAGACAAGACCGAATCCATGCAGAGGAAAGGATGAAGCAGGGTCAAAAACTCTATGTGGATTTGGAGGATGTTTTGAACAGGATGTAGGATTTCTGCTGCGCAAAGCGAAACATGTTCATGCCTATCAGGAAAGGAATGAAGGAGGCGCAACTTCTACTGAAAAAGCTGGGACTGAGCATAGGCTACGCTGAATCTTCTTACCAAGTCAACAAGGCGAGCTCGACCTGAGGCGGTCCTCATAAGACCGGCCGCAGGCTCGACGTACGCGGAGGTTCTCAGGAACCTCAAGCAAAAGGTGAAGCCGGACACCCTTGATGTCAAAATCAGGGGTTTTAGGCAAACCAGAAACGGAGAGGTTCTCGTGGAAGTCGGGCCGGCTGCGGATGGCAGATCTAAGCTATCCGCGGCCATTAAAGAAACCGTCGGTGATGGGGGAAGCGTGCGCGAGCTCGCTCTCCGCATCGAAGTCGAGGTCTTGAACCTCGCCACGATTACAGTGGCGGAAGAAGTGGAGGCTGCTGTCCGTTACCACTTCGGAGAAGCAGTGACTGGAGATATCAAGGTGAGCTTGACGAAAAAGGCCTTTAGAGGTTATCTGAAGGTCTTTGTCGAGATGAAGGGGGAAAGGTGGGATGGTGGTCCTGTCACGTGCGGAAGAAGACGGAGGCCTTGAGGTGTTACCGCTGCCTGGGCTTTGGCCACATGGCAGCGGGCTGCTGGGGTCCAGACAGGACGAGGGCCTGCTGGAGATGTGGCAAAGAGGGACATAGGGCTGCGGCATGTGGAAGTACGCCCCAGTGCTTCCTCTGCGATGCAGCAGAAAGAGAGCCCCGGACTGATCATCAGCCGGGGACGATGAGGTTCAGGGCGTTCCGAGAGGCACCTTTGGTGAAGAAACCTCAACGTCGCGCTGCCTAACGTAATTTACCCGTTTTGTGGTACCACCACACTACTGAGGAGGATGCGTGCATCCTGGTTGGCTGTTGATTGGAAGAATGCCAAGCTGGTGCGTAAAGTTGGAAGCCGAAGCACGGTTTATTGGCCTTACCCCCATATCCTTGAAGTAATGCGAAAGCGGTTCCGAGGACATGGGTTAGCACGAAGAGGAGGCGAGTTTAGTGGGTATTACCGTTTTTTAGATCGAGTCCGACACTCAGTGCGTAAATGCATTCTCACCTCCTCTCTAATAAAAAAAAACAAAAAAAAAAACTAGCAGTGTGAGTAAGGACTCAGCGATAATGACTATGCGCCGCATGTCAGCGAGAAGTCAGCCGGTTGCGATTTACTCGGACAATGGCACACATTTTATAGGTGCAGATAAAGAACTACGCAAAACCTTGAAAGAACTAGATTTTGATATTCAGAACAATTATGCTATTATAAATGGAATAAAATGGCACTTTATTCCTTCATCTGCTCCCCATATGGGAGGTGCGTGGGAGAGATTAGTGCACATGGTTAAAAAAGTATTAAGAGTCGTGCTGAAGGAACAACCACCGGAGTACGAGGTATTACACACTTCAAGGACAGAGATCGAATATAGCGTAAATTCGCGTCCTTTAACGCACGTCTTCCTATATCCATGAGATCAGGAAGAATTAAACCCAAACCTATTCCTTATCGGATCCTTCTCCAGAAGTGCTGTGCTTCAAAGTTATGATCAGTACAGTAAAGGCCCGCGAAAATAATGGCAAACTGCCCAATACTTCGCCGATTTATTTTGGAGGCATTGGCTCAAGGAATATCTTCCAACATTACTGCCTAGAATGAAATGATCAATGGAAACAGAACCATTGGAAGTAGGAGACGTAGTATTGATACTTGATTACCAAGCACCGAGAAATTCGTGGGAGAAAAGTCATAGTGAAGATATTCTTTGGACCAGACAAGCGAGTACGAGTAGTTAGGGCTGCGGACAACAAAAAGCCACTACTAAATAAGACCAATGGTCACTACTTGTTGAACTTATAAGTTGTTAGATAAGTACAAGGCTTACAGTCCCGTACGGTGGGAAGGATATAACAAAGAGGGTTAAAAGTAGTCCCTCGAAATGAAAATACTAATTTGTATATTCTTGATTTAAAATATAATTGGAGAGGGTTCCAAGGACCAACTGTGAAACCAGACACTTATCGGTGAATTCCTGATAAGGAAGCATGAAGAAGAAGACTACAAATAATGTTCGAAAAATAGCGTTAATATATTAATAAATAACCAGAATCGTTTGTGCGTCTTTGAACATTTGGATACTTTTCCAGTTCTCTTTCTCCTTCTTTGGTTTTCTCTACCTTTCAGTTGCCTTGTGACTCTGGGCTCGAGCGTGTACGAGAAAATTTCCCACGCCAAGGTTTCTCTTTTCACGGGCCCAGTTCAACCAAAGAAAGAAAGTGAACCTCAGGGAAAGCAGGTGGAGGTCGAGAGGCCGGACTGGTGGCACTCACGCCTTGAAACTCAATGTGACCATATGCGACGCACTTTTCGTAATTGAAAAAAAAATCGTAGGAATCGTTTCGGGATCCTCTCAATAGTTACTTTATCAGGGTTTCGTAGGAAGCCATTATAATCTCGTGCCAGGCATTCGGAAATTAAGGAGTGAGAAGATTTCTATCCTCGAACCTTTTTCTTTAGTTCGACTTTCTTCGAGCATGGCTCAAGTTAAAGTCCTCGAGGTGTAGAATTGACACAAAAATAAAATTTGCTATTTCTAGTTCTTTTTGGTATCATTGGTTAAGAAATATGTAAAAAATATAGAAAATTTGGTTATTTATAATCCCTATACTGAAAGCATTTCTTTTAGTCCGATTTTTTCAGGGATGACTCAAATGTAATATCTTCCCATGTAGATTTAAGATGAAAAATAACATTTTCTTTTATAGATTTCTTTTTTTGATATCAGTGTAGCTTTCCCGCCATAATGTATAACAACGTTGTTTGAGTTCTATTTATGAAATTGTTGTCATTTTGTCAAATTTTGTATAAATTTGAAAAGATTGCCCTGCTATCTAAAAGTATTCTGCAGCTTTCCTCTCCCCTGTCTAAATATCCATGCAACTGCGAGCACTTCTAATAAAGTCACAGTCTTACAAGACAATAATAATAAGATTACCGATCTCAATACATGTGCTTTAAATGCGGTAACTTTGTGGTGCCAGAAACTTCCATAGCTTCAGCACGTGTCGCATCTTTCTTTATGGAATCAAGCTGCCTACCTCTCGAAAACTGGATATGTATGCATAGCGCTTCCCTAACCGCTGTATGAAAAAGCTGCAGACCAAGAGGAGGAAGCGGCATTCAGACCAACCGCGAAAAACAGGCACCTCCTGAGAGATAAACGCGATTTCAGGACAAGGAGGAACATTAACATCCTGGTTCCTTCTGAGCTCTAAGATCTGGCTGAAATGGATGCCTGAACAAGTCAAATTTGCTGACAATCAAGCAGCAAGTTGCTGACAAAATACAGGTGTTATCTCATTAAAGAAAGAATACAGAAGATGAAGGAATGGGTCAGAAAGAATCAACAGTTTCTCGCTGACCAATCACGCCTCTTCAGCAATCTCTCTGTTTCTGTTAAAAATCCACCCAAGCCTGACGAGGTAGAGACTATAATAGGTAGAGGTAGAGAGATAATAACGAATTTCAAAACCTTCAAATGCGATAAAACAATTAAGAAACAGGGGATTAAATGTCTAGATTTATAATTAAAATTGAAAATGCGTGAAACAAAGAAGAAAGAAATAATTCAATTTTATTTAAAATGGTTTTATAAATTTGCGGAAAACTATTATTTTCATAGCGTAAATTAACGGCATCCTTTTGTTATTTATTGATTTAATCTACAAAAGGTCGAGACTTACACATCAACATTATTAAACTATATATTATTTTAATTGTTTCTTTGAAAAAAAATTGTTGAGCTACCAAGCAAGAAATACGTATTATCATTCAAGAAGCATAATTATATTCAGAAATATCATAATTCAGGGTAACCGCTGGTCTTCTTCTAAAATCTTCTAAAATCTTCTAAAATCTATTACGATCAAAATTTTCTATTTTACATGAACAATTACAATTACATGAACAATTATAAATGAAATATTCGAAACTAAACAATTTGTAAGTAAGGAGATACTTAGAAGTTTTGAAATCAAATTTGTAAGCTTTCAAGGATTTTGAAAGGTTTTAAGATAATAAACATGTTGTCTTAAGATTGCTGGGAAAGTTACGGATGATTTTTATTTTGAAAAATTAATTTTAACAGAATATTTAAGAATATTTCAAAACGGACGCAACTTTTAATAAATAAATAAAAATTGAACAGTTATAAATGTGGGAAAAATTGTATGTATGTATGTATATTTAATCTCTCCCTTTTACGGGTTTGAGGGCCTCCGCTCCCTGTACATATATTCACACTTCATCCTTAGTCTATCTTATCCGCTGCTTATATTCTAGTGCTTCGCCTTGCCTAAGACCTCTTTCTGTCCAGAAAACCTCCCCTTTTTTTACCCCTATCTTCACCCTAATCCTGGTTTCAGTAAAAATTTCCTTTATCCTCTTCACTAACCCTTCCTCTATTCCCCTCTCTTTCATTGCCTGCCATAGAACTTTTCTATTCACTGAGTCAAAAGCTGCTTTAAAATCTACGAGCAAGGCTACTAATTTCTTAGAATTTCCACGTATATTTTATAACCCACTGGCATGAGGGTGATCCCTCTGTACACTTCTACCTTCTTACCACCCCTTTCTTGACAAGCGGTACCACCAGCCCTGTCGTCCACTCCTCCGGCCACGCTTCTCCTTTCCAGACCTTGTTGAAAATCATCCACATCCCTTCCCTAATCCCTTCTCCTCCATACTTTATCACTTCGTTCTCCATACCATCCTCTTCTGTAGCCTTGTTTCCTTTTAGTCTATCTATCGTCTCATTCACTTCTCTTGTTATTTCGTTCGCTTCCTCCCTTTCTCCCTGGACTGTCTTTCTATTTTCCCCTTCGATCCAATTTTGTTCTCCCCCTAGCAGACCCTCAAAATAATCCGTCCATTCATCCATTTCTATTTCTTCATTCACGCCCCTCCTTCCTCCTCTTTCTCTGTTTATCACAACCCAAACCCTACTTTCTTTGATTGCTTTTTCTACTTCTTCCTTGTATTTCTCCTTTCCTTTTTGCTTTTTCGCTCCCAGCATCCGCTCATGTTCTCTTTTCCGCCTGTTGTACTCCGCCTTCTGTATTCCTCCTTTCCTCCAATTTTTTACAGACTCTTTCATTCATTCCTTACTCTCCCAGCATTCCTCGTCCCACCAGCCTCTCTTTCCCTCGTCTCTTCCTTCTTGCGTACCTATCTCATCCCTTACCTTCTCAACTGACCCTTCCAACCTTTCAATCAAGAAGTCTACTTCCTCCTCCTTTTCATATCTAACGTTCTTCTTTTCCATGTTCTGTTCAAACACTTTTAATTTAGCAACCCCCTAGTCTCCCATTTTCGTGTTCATCCCCCCCCCCCTCCTCTTTCCTTTCTCCCTCTGTCGCGCTTGTGGACGCCACCTTTTAGTGTCGCTATTACTGGGAAGTGCTCGGACCCTATCTCATTCCCCACATTCATACTGCATATCATATTCCTCATTCTTTCTTCCACCAGGATGTAGTCCATTACTGTTTCTCCCTTACCTATAAATGAGATCTCTCCCTTCTCATCTCCTTTCATATTGCCATTACATATGAACCATCCTGTTTCTCCTATTACTTCTAATAATCGCCTCCCCTCCCTGTCTATCTCCCTATGTTTGGAGCTCCTTACATAGGCCTCCTCTTCATCCCAAGTCCCTCCCCCTTGCTCGCTAGTCCACGCATTCAAGTCACCTCCTATCAAAACCAACTCTTCCTTCTTTTCCTCCATCCACCTCCTTATTACTCTCCAGCCTTCCTCTACCCCTCTTCTTCTATATACACAAATCACCGCTATTTTGACTTTTCCAATTATAATCCTTCTTACCATTGTTCCATCCTTTTCCTGCATGTCCTCCTCTGTTCTCCCTTTTACTGCCAGTTCTTTTCTCACCCCTGAGACCATGCCGCCCATCCCTCTACCTTTAACGTGTTCCTTTCTTGTTTCTTGCATTGTCCACACATACCATTTAGGTAACATCCTTTTCATCCCCTTCCAATCCTTCTCATCTGCCCAGGTTTCACTCATCATAATCACATCCCATTTTTCTAGCTCCGGCCAAAAACCTTCATTCTTGTTCTTCAAGCCTGACACATTCCAGAAAGCTATTTTTATGTCTTTCCCATCCCTTCCCTCTCCTATCCTCCTTACTTTTCTTCCACCTTGCTTTTTGAAAACCCCTCTGTTTGATCGCTAACCTCTTTTGTATCTTGCTTTTTTCTACCTTTCTCAACTCTTTTTCCCTTCTTCCTTATTTCTTCCGATTCCTCGTCCCACAACAATTCCTCCCCATTTATCCATAATCTGTCTCTCCCTATCCATACCATGTGCCCCTTTTTCCTCTCTATCGATGCCCTCTGGTCTATTTGCCATCTCCTTTCCTCTCCATCCATGTTAGATCCTCTTCAATTCTTTCCATTCTTCCTTTCAATAATTTTTTTTTCTCCATAGTTTTCTTTTTCTCCTCCTCACTCCCTACTTTTACTATAAACATTCCTTCTTTTCCTTTCTTTTGTCCCTCCTATTCTCTTAACTCCTTCTACGCTTACCTGAACTCCAATATCTCTCAGCAGATTTATGATTTCCACCTCCCTTGTTTCACTCTCCATTGTCACACCCTTAACTATTAGGTTATTTTTTCTCTTTGCCCTTTCTTCCCCTTCCAATCTCACTCAGTCTCTTCTTCAATCTTTCATTCTTATTTTGCACGTTATCACTCCCTTCTACTTTTCCCGCACTCTCTGTTTCCTTCCCCATATGCTCGTTCTCATTACTAATTTGCTTACCCGTTCTTCCAGATGTTTCATCTCCCTATTTGTCTGTTCGTCAATCTCTCTGTCTATTCTCTATGCTCTCTAGTTTACCCGATACCTTGTCTTTCTCGTCTTTACAGAGTTTATCCCACTCTTCCCACTTTTATCTTACTTTTCTCACTTCTCCCCTAACTTCTTTCCCCTGCCTATTCATATCTTCCAGACTCTTCCTTGTTTCCTCTCTAAGTCCTTTTATGAGGGCTTCCAGCTTCTCAAATATCCCCCCATCCCGCCTATCTCTGTCTGGTGTTTTTCGTTCAATCTTAACTTTTTTGTTAGGAATTATTTTTTGTAGGAAGCCATTATAATCTCGTGCCAGGGATTCGGAAATTAAGGAGTGAGAAGATTTCTATCCTCGAACCTTTTTCTTTAGTTCGACTTTCTTCGAGCATGGCTCAAGTTAAAGTCCTCGAGGTGTAGAATTGACACAAAAATAAAATTTGCTATTTCTAGTTCTTTTTGGTATCATTAGTTAAAAAATATTTAAAAAATATAGAAAATTTGGTTATTTATATCCCTATACTGAAAGCATTTCTTTTAGTCCGATTTTTGCCGGGATGACTCAAATGTAATATCTTCCCATATAGATTTAAGATGAAAAATAACATTTTCTTTTAAAGATTTCTTTTTTTGATATCAGTGATTACAAAAAAAGTGAAATGAGAAAAACCCGGTTATTTATACCCCTATGATGGGAGCTTTTCTTTTAGCCGGATTTGCATCGAGGATGGCTTAAATTGAAGCTCTTGGCATATAGAATTGAAACAAGAAAATGGTGCATCGGGCTTCGAGCAGGCTGTCAAGGGTTCGACTTCACGTGCCAGAGTCAATTTTTATTGACGCTCACTCGTTACTCTTCCAACAAACGACAGTCGCGCTTCATCTTCTTTCCCCTGTGTAGCTTTCCCGCCATAATGTATAACAACGTTGTTTAAGTTCTATTTATGAAATTGTTGTCATTTTGTCGAATTTTGTATAACTTTGAAAAGATTGCCCTGCTATCTAAAAGTATTCTGCAGCTTTCCTCTCCCCTGTCTAAATATCCATGCAACTGCGAGCACTTCTGATAAAGTCACAGTCTTACAAGACAATAATAATAAGATTACCGAGCTCAATACATGTGCTTTAAATGCGGTAACTTTGTGGTGCCAGAAACTTCCATAGCTTCAGCACGTGTCACATCTTTGTTTACGAAATCAGGCTGTCTACCTCTCGAAAACTGGATATGTATGCATAGCGCTTCCCTAACCGCTGCATGAAAAAGCTGCAGACCAAGAGGAGGAAGCAGCATTCAGAGCAACCGCGAAAAACAGGCACCTCCTGAGAGATAAACGCGATTTCAGGACAAGGAGGAACATTAACATCCTGGTTCCTTCTGAGCCCTAAGATCTGGCTGAAATGGATGCCTGAACAAGTCAACTTTGCTGACAATCAAGCAGCAAGTTGCTGACAAAATACAGGTGTTATCTGATTAAAGAAAGAGAATACAGAAGATGAAGGAATGGGTCAGAAAGAATCAGCAGTTTCTCGCTGACCAATCACGCCTCTTCAGCGATCTCTCTGTTTCTGTTACAAATCCACCCAAGCCTGACGAGGTAGAGACTCTTTTCCGCTTCTGGTGAAAGAAGTTTACTTTTACGAACCAACATCTGGCCTGCATTTTCACCTCACATTTAAAGTCAGAGACGCCCATTCCGCAGTCGCTGGTGTTAGGACGCACTAGTCGCCAAAGATTGTTTGAAGAATTGAGCCTGTGTGCCTATTCCGGAGTTGTTGTTGGAAGGGCGCACAGTACTCCTTCCAACGATGGGCAACACAGCTGACCACAAGAATTATAGGCCAATCACTTGTCTGAACACACTGTATAAGATCTTCACAGCTATCTTAAATAATAGAATTGTTCGGATAATCGGACCTGTGTGGCGAGAAATGTACGAACGACGCGGTTCAAAGAAAAGCGTAGCAGGATGTCAAGAGATCCTGCCCATCGATAGATGTGTCTGCAAAGACGCAGCATCCTACCAGCGCAGCCTGTCGTTGGCCTGTACTGACTAGCGGAAATCTTTCGATTCAATCTCCCGTAGACTTATCATCTGTCTATTGGAAAGCTTGAAGGTTCATCCGCACATAGTAAGATACATGGAGAGATTGATGCCCATGAGCTCTCCTCTTTTGCAATAAATTTCTGCCACTATCTCTCACACTACGCACTTCTGCTGGTTAACTCTGTGGCTTAATTCAGGCACAGAGGATTTCATTTTCGCGTGCCCGGGTGGTGTCATTTCCACCTTAGTATACCGTAGCCGCATTTTACTTCAAGAAGTTACCAGCGATCTGGGATATCTGGTTGCTCAACTCATCCGGGAACGACGTACATTCAAAGGTTGAATGCGGCACTAAAAGTGCTTTATTGCCATGTCTGTTACTCTTAAGGCATTAGCCCTGATACCACTACACTTGACGCTCCTAGGAAAATAGAGTCACTTGTCGGAAATGAGAAATGCCGAATATACTGGAAATGCATATTCTCGACAATTGTTTGTGTGACGCATTTGGGGTCAGACATAGTTCTCCTTGAATTCGAGAAACGAACCATGTTCATTATCGAATTGTTGGAACCTGCCGACAAGAACATTACAGTCAAGGCGGATGAAAAGAAAGAGACGTACCTTAGATGGGAGTTGCGACCGCTATACCCAGAAAATTGTGCTCGTAGATGTACCAAGCATTCACTGGTAGCACTGTAGAGGGCTACCTTTGTGCAATCCACAGACTCCACCTTCTTTGTCGCTCAGCAGGACTCCCGCCCAACCTTGAGACGCCCAGTCCGAAGAAGCCTTGCGGCCATCTCTACTCTTATCTCCATGTAGTCCTTCAGGCCTCCCCTGTAAGCTTTCTTCGTTGACGACACCATAACTTCCGCTCGTTCCCTTCCATCCCAACAGCCTCCCTTAGGACAGATGCTAGCTTCGTCCTACCTCCTGCTTCATCTACTACGGTTCGATAAGAACCACTTCGGGGTGCACACGCCTCATATTCTATTTCTTCTGCATGAGTTTCGTTGCAGATTTCTTCTTGTTTTCGTGGATCCCCATAGTTGATAGCCCCGCCCCATGACCACGCCACCTGAGTCCCCTTGCTGGCCGCTCGAGATATTCTACACACATATCGCGCTTAATCTCCCTCATCCTTCGTTTGAGTGTGTAGACCACGAACCAGGCGTAAAACAGCTCAAACGACCATCTAGATCTTCTCTTATCCTTCTGCTTGCTTAGCACCTCCAGCTCTTCCTCCATTCTATCTTTGATTGGAAGGAACGTGTTCCTCTTAGTCCCGCGAAATTCCATCATTTTGTTGAGTCTCCGAGACTTCCAATTCCTTCCCAAAACCCTCTTCACAAAAGCTTCGATTTAAATGTTCATTGTCCATATTTGATTCCATGACTAGCTGGGGAAATGTACGTTCGACCCCCGCAGCACCCCGCATGCAGGGTAAAGTATTATCACTCTAGGAGACGAACTGATATAGTAAAGGTACCGTAACAAAAACCACAGCCTGATGTCAGGTGGCCTTCAGCATGGTTTTTCGCGCCTTGGCTTGGGGTCTTTTCCTTCGAGACCATCCCTGGACCATTGTCCGCGACTGCTTATTTAGTTTTGTAACCGTATTCATCAGAAGCCCGCAGTACATGAATCCTCTATTCGCAACCCGAGGAAGCGCCCGTGGGCCTGCTTAAAGACAGTCATGACCAGGCAAACAGATCAATAACTCAGCAATTCGCAGGCCCACATTTGCGAAAGATCAGAGAATGGTATCTTAATTTGTTTTGGGACGCTGAATACGATTCTAACCTTAGTCTTCCCCTACACGTCACGGTTTCACCCTAGACGCAGAAAATTCCCTAGAAAATCATTTTTTGCGGGTATGCAATTACCCTAGGTATTCAAATGATCTGGAAACAGGTCAGCATGATATATTCATGTATTTTGGTGCGCTGAATATGAATCTGACATTAGTTTCCCCCCAGTTCCCCAAGATTTTTCCCTAGACGCGGAAAGTTTCCTAAAAAATCAGCTTCGCTGGGTATGAAGAAAATCAGTTTTTTCGGGCATGAAATTACCCTTGGTATTGAAATCATCTGAAAACAGGCCAGTGCATCAGATTTTCACGTATTTTTATGTCCTAAATAGAAATCTGACATGAATTTCCTCCCATCCCGCCAGGGGTTTTCCCTAGACGCAGATATTTCCCTAGAAAATCAGCTTTTTCGGATATGAAATTACACATGGTATTGAAATCGGCTGGAAACAGTTCAGACATGATAAACTTATGATTTTGTTGCGCTGAATACTAATCTGACACTATTATTTTTCAACACTTCAGGGGTTTTCTCCTAAGGGCGAAAAATTTCCTAGAAAATCAACTTTGTAGGGTACGAAATTACCCTTGGTATTGACATCGTCTCGAAACAGGTCAGGCATGGTATCTTTGAGTATTTTGGAGCGCCAAATACAAACCTAACATTAGTTTTCCCCCAGCACGTAATGGTTTTCTGCTAGACACAGAAAATTTCGTAGAAAATCAGCTTTTCGGGTATGAAAATACCCCTGGTATTGAAATCATCTGGAAACGGGTCAGACATGATATCTTTCATGAAATTTTCTGCATCTACTGGTAAACCCTGACATACAAGGGAAAAAACAATGTCAGATTTGTATTGAGAGCGCCAAACTACATAAGGATATCATGTCCGCCTGTTTAGAGACGATTTCCATACCAAGAGTTATTTCATGCCCACAAAAGCTGATTTTCTGGAGAAATTTCCACATATAGGAGGAAACGTTGACGGGATGGGGGGAAAATAATGCCAGATTCGTATATAATGCACTAAAATACATAAACACGTCATACCTGACCTGTTTCCAGACGACTCCAATACCATGGGTTATTTCATACTCGAAGTAGCTTTTTTTCTAGAGAAATTTACGCGCCTTTGGGGATACCTTGACGAGATGAGGGAAAACTAATGTCAGATTCGCATTCAGCACAACCAAAAGACATGAGGATATCATGACAGACTTGTTTCCAGACGATTTTAATACCAAAGGTTGTTTCATACCCGACAAAGCTGACTTTATGGTGACTTTCCCGCATCTAGGAAGAAACCCTGAGGTGCTGGGGGAAACCAGTGTCAGATTCGTATTCAGCGCACTAAAATACATAAAGATATCATGCTCTGACCTGCTTCCAGACGATTTTAATAGCAAAGGTTACTTCATACCCGAAAGGCTGATTTTCTAGGGAATTTTCAGCGCCTAGGGAGAACCCCTGAGGTGCTGGGAGAGAACTGATGTGAGATTCGTATTTAGCGCACTGTAATACATGAAGATATCATGCTCTGACCTGTTTCCAGCCGATTTCAATGCCAAGGGTTATTTCATACCCGAAAAAGCTGATTTTCTAGGAAATTTTCATTGTCTAGGTGAAAAGCCTGACGTGCTTAACAGGCGTCGATCCAGGGGGGGGGGGGGGCGGGGGGGTGGGGGGGGGGGGGGGGGGGCCCGGGGTCCCCCCCCCCCCCCCCCCCCCACCCAAAAGCCCAGACTCGAATTTTTGAAATAAGATAATTGAAGTTTACTATCCCAGCAAAAAGAATCTAATTCGGGAGGATTGCGACGAATTAGCATATTTAAATTCGCCCGAATACTGCTTTCTGATACGTTGAAAAGAACTAAGCCAGCACGAATTAAATGCTTGTCAATTTGCCTTAATTCGTGGTCAAGGTAATTTCGAAAGGAATTAATAAAAATTGCATGCCTCGAGTCTCGAATCAGCGATCCCAAGTGTATAAGTCCAGAGGACAACACTGAGCTACAGGAATCACTAATACATATTGACAGCGGATCCTATACGCCCTTGCGCGTTAGTTATACCTTAAGAATTCGATTGAATGAGCCAGTTTTTAACTGTTTTCGCGCTGGCTAATTCTGGCGAATTGGAGCTTGACTTAAAATCTAGCGGAATAAAATGAATTTTCCGACACATAAACTAATTCGAGTTGACACTTTCAAATGAATAAGGTCCCCTAAAATACTTTCGCTGACTTCAGACGAATAGGATATTTGAAAACTATATTACTCTTCACGAATTTACACACATAAAAAGCCATCGTGATTACGGGGACTAAGGTCACGATTACCGGCATGTTTGCCCTAACTGCATACATTAAAAAATGGAAAAATTAGTTTAATTTAAAAAAACTAAAACCTAAAGTCTGAAACTACAAAAGGTATGGTTTCCCTTGGACTTCGGGTACGAAACGTCACCTGCTGTCAATTGTTTTTACAGTTTTGCGGCAAAAACAATAGGCGATAGTTTCGTACCCCAACTCCGAGCGAGATGGACCCCAGTCTTAAAATTAGGTGCAACAAAATTTCTCCCACAGTTTTTACTGTGTTAATTAAAAGACTTCAATGTCAGAATTATTAAACTATTAAATCCTTGATCAGTATTCGATTAGAAATGTCATTTAAATTAAAGACGAAATTATTAGACGTTTCGGTCCTGATTTTGGACCCTCTGCAATAAATTTATTTAAGTCAAATTCTGAAAAATTACAAAAAACAAAACAAAAAATTGTTCAACATACAAAAAAGTAAAAAATATATAGTTAAGGGAAGTATGTTTAGATGAGTGACAATTTTGAGTAATCAAAAACGTTAAGTTTGTAAATGAAAGACATTACTCTAATACGATGAGTACGTTATTGGTAAGACACATTTTGTTAAACAACAGATTAAAAACATTTGAAAAAGTCCACTTATTTAAAAAAAAATCAATAAAAACATACCTATATAAATAGTTCTAACATCCCATATAAAGTGTTTCAAGTCAGACAGATACAAAGTCAAAAATTAAATATCATGAAGAAAAATATGTAAGCAATATTTGTATAAAGACATAAAATTTTGAAAATTTTAAAATGGTTTAAAAACCATTTTACCGAGTTGGCAAGACTTCACAACACACCGCTCGCCAACTTGGTTGAACGTCTACTGAGGAAAACAATGAAGGTGAAAACTGAGATGACATTCAATAATGAAATCTTATAATAAGGAATTTCAAAACCTTCAAATGCGATAAAACAATTAAGAAACAGGGGATTAAATGTCTAGATTTATAATTAAAATTGAAAATGTGTGAAACAAAGAAGAAAGAAATAATTCAATTTTATTTAAAATGGTTTTATAAATTTCCGGAAAACTATTATTTTCATAGCGTAAATTAACGGCATCCTTTTGTTATTTATTGATTTAATGTACAAAAGGTCGAGACTTACTCATCAACATTATTAAACTATATATTATTTTAATTGTTTCTTTGAAAAAAAATTGTTGAGCTACCAAGCACGAAATACGTATTATCATTCAAGAAGCATAATTATATTCAGAAATATCATAATTCAGGGTAACCGCTGGTCTTCTTCTAAAAGCTTCTAAAATCTTTTACGATCAAAATTTTCTATTTTACACCTTTATTTTTAAGGGTACAATTTCAATTAAAAGAATGTTGAAATGCAGTTTTGAAGAGTAATACAATACAAGATTACTACACACGGTGGTCAGGCAGAACGAATAGGTATCACAAAAATGGCAATAAAATCGGTTTTCAGGATAATATTCGGACACGAATATACATCAAAAATCCGTTCGATTTAAAATCCTAGCTGATCCTGTTTTCGAGATATCGTCAAATTATGCATTTCAGCTATTTTATCAATGGAACGTAATGAGCTATACCTTAAGTATGCATTAAGATGCATATAAAATTATTATTTTTATACTTGGTATGTGTTGAATAGATAAATATATCACAACGGCAGGCCAGCGAAACCGTCGTGTGTCTTGAGGACACGAAGCGACTTAAGGATGACAGCTCTCTGCATTCATCTCGCAAGTGCCTTGGCATATTCTTAGCATGCGTGTATGGCTTTAAGGTTACGAACCAGTGATAGTTTCGCACCTCCGAGAGCACCTATCACAAGGACAATTACTCGTACCGAATATTTTGGGTACAGTCGTTGCAGCTCTCTTTTAAGGTCTTGATACCTCTCCTCTTTTTCTTTCTCCTTTGCAGTGATGTTGTATTCGGACGGAGCCGAGAATTCGATCACGAATATCGTTCGTTTCTCGAAGTCTTGGAGAACAATGTCAGGCCTCGAGTGCGCAACGGAGACTGCTGCCCGAAAATCGTAGTTCCAGAAAATCTGGCACTTCTCGTTTCGGACAATTGACTCTGTATCCCTTGGAGCGTTCGGCAGGGCCGAATATATATATACATTTATTATTCACATTTAGGTAATTAGTTATAATTTCAAGATTACGATTTCGTTTTACATGTCCATAAGAGTTACAATTTTTCTGTGATTTTAATTCAATTCATAATTCTTAATCATTTTTATTGCATACTTACATACTTATCGAGGTTACAATGTAATTTCTGAAGTGTACCCAACTCGGAAATGAAAGTTGTCCAAATGGGCTAAAAATTTGCCCAATTATAGTCCCATTAGATAGTATTCCTAACACTAAAAATTAATTAATTTTGATCATTATTCATCAAAGTAGAGTGGGTACAATTTTTGGGTTTTTTAAGCAAAGCTTTACATTAAAACGCTTGTAACTTTCATCCTATTGTCTTAAACAAAATTTTCCTTGATATGTTTTTGATAGATTTTTTCACCAAATTTCTGGTGGTGATAACGATTTTTCAAAAAATTCCAAATTTGACCCGGATTTTTGAAAATCAAAAATATTTTTTTTTTTTTCAAATTTGGGCACTTTTTTTCTTCAAAATAGTTTTAAAAGGAAGCTGAGATTTTTTGCTATAATACCCTCAATTTTCAGAAAATTAATTCGTCTCTGAGTAATAGAACGATACGTAAACAAGATGTCGTGATAGGGCGAGTGGCGCGCGATTTCTCCGAGTGCGCTCACGCCGAGGATCTCTGTGCAACGCTTTAGCGCCAGTTTTTAAAAGTATTTTACTTTTGATCTGAAATCATGTTTATCAAAGCAGGTTTGTACGTAAACTTATTTTATTCTTTATTTCCCCATTTTTATTCTCCTTTATCTCTCATTCTCATAATTGTGTTTCTGGAAATATCGTGACTTTGGTGATTCTCATCTAACAATCTCTTTTTCAGTTTGAAAAAAATAATTTTTGCACGATGCGCTCTGAAACAGTGATTAAAATTTGGAAGAGTAGATGTATTAATCCTTTTCGAAAAGTGAGGCATAAATCAACTAAGCTTAGACTCCGTTGTATTTCTCAGGACTTGCGTTTGAAATTCCTCACACTACCAGAAGGAGCTCAAATTTGCAGTTCATGCAGATATCAGCTCAGCGGGAATATCATCCTTGAACTCTGGAGATGTTGCAGAGTCTTTTGGTAGAGATAAGGTAGATACTGAGGATCATGAAATGATTTATGGTGATGATGAAGATCAGCTATATGACAGCGAAGAAGATTGAGATATCATAGACACCAAGCTGCAGTGGGAAAGCAAATATCATAAAGCTGGTGTTCAAGTAATTGGTCAAATCATCGAAAATGCAATGTCTCTAAAGATCTTCAAGAACAATTTAAACTTCTTTCACTTGAAACGTATTTCAGAACACGTAGGCCTGAAGATCAGTATTTCGAAATTCACAAAACTCAGACCTCGTCACTGAGTTCTAGCAGGAAGCAGTGACACTCATAATGTGTGCGTTTGCGTGCATCGTGAGAATGTCAAGTTGATGTTGAATGAAATAAATATTTAACATTTAACAGAGGATACTGACATGGTGCTCACAAATTATCACGACTGCCTGGATGCTATTGTAAGTTCTAACTCTTCAAGTTTCTGTCATTTAGGAGTGTGTGAAAACTGTCCAGGTACTCCAAACTCAAAAGATAACTAGATGATTTCTGTAAAAGGCTGTCGAAATTGAAAACTCAACACTTTATTTCGAAGCAGCAATCATCTTTTTTTAAAAAACCTGAAGGAAAATTTATTGCCCGGCGAGTTTTTGATGTGCTTCGATTTCGCTAAGAATTACGCCTTCATAATTCAGAATGCAGCGCAATCATTCCACTGGAATAACGACCTAGCTACAATATTCACTGTGGTGATTTATTACAAAAAAGATGGAGAGCTCAAGAACGTGAGTATCTCAATCATATGTGATCACTTAGCCCATGACACGGTGGCTGTTTACGAGTATCCAAAGATAATAGTAGTTTACTTGAAAACACTTTTCAGGCCAAAGAAAATCTACTATTTCATTGATGGTGCAGGGCAACATTTTAAAAATAAGAGTAGCTTAAGAAACAGGCCATGAAGAAGATTTTGGTATCCAAGCTGAACGGCACTTCCATGGTACATCTCATGGTAAGGGTGCATGTTATGATATAAGAGCGAATATAAAGAGACAAGCAGCCCGTTCAAGCTTACAATATTCTCCGAAACATCACATACTCACTTCCCATGCTTTGTTTCAGTGGGCAAAGAGTAACTGTAGGAAACCGCAAAAGAGGCCTGCAAAGAAAACAACTGTTGAAACTATCGCCAAAAAATCGAACAGAAAGACACATGATATTACCATATAATATTACTTAACTTTAAAAACTGGCACTAAAGCGTTGCACACAGATCCTCGGGGTGAGCGCGCTAGGGGAAATCGCGCGCCACCCGCTCTATCACGGCATCTTGTTTACGTATCGTACGTATCTCAGCTTTCTTTTAAAACTATTTTGAAGAAAAAAAA
>CAKNXH010044531.1:0-13918 GCA_932178445.1 Andricus quercusramuli
ACGCTGTGCAATCCTATTTAAAGATTCATCGAAGCCCACTACAAGATGAGAACAGTTGTCGACAATCGATTCCAGTTTCTTTTTGAAATAAGGTGCAATACCGTACACAATAGTGTATTTCACTTTATCTTTTTGTAACTGTAATCTTCTTATTATATCGCTGTCTGGAAATATACTCGGACAAAGAGTCACCAAGTCACCAATGCTTCGCAAAGAAATATGATGAACGATAGAATAAAGACAGAGCATTATTTCAGCTTTCGTTACTTCTTCTTTTTGTAACAATATTTTCAGGACAGAAGTTGATCCACGAATGTTTGGAGAGCTTTTGTACAAGTTCTCTTCTGAAGATAGTTCGCAACTGTCCGAGATTTTTTCCACCGTTTCTTTTTGCAACAGCGTTAAAGAAGTAAGTCCTAAGAGAGAATATAAATTTAAATTAATAATAGGTATAAAAAGATACAATAAATCGTTAATGCTTTAAAAAGTCGAAAAAAGAAACTCACTGGTAGGTTCTACAGATGATGACAATTCAACCACAGATGTGGAATTTCCGTCTGTAATCATAGGCTGCTTAAGCAATGCTGATATTGGCTGCGTTTTTAGCCGAATTCGTTGATTTTCTAGGTGCTTCTTTCCATTAGCATGACTGACTAATGCAGTACGGCCCATGGAATCTGTCTTGATGCTTCTCATGCATATCTTACAGCGAGCGTTCACTCGACTTATTGGATCTGCCTCGACCCATGGAAACACTGTTTCGTACTTGGCAGCGGAATACGAAATTTGGCTGACAGTATTGCGACTCATATTAATTTCTGTCAAAAATTCGAGAAATAGTTAGATAGGAATACGGAAATTCTTATGAATAAAAATCGCCAATAATATTAGCCAACATAATTCGGTGCAGAAAATAGGGGACAATCTGTCCTTATTTAATAGCATAAAATCATTTCATTTTAAAAATACATAAATTATTTGTTTTTTTGCTTAAAGTAGGATGAAAAACATGAAAATTCTGCTTCCAATCACGTCAGATAAAAGTATTTTTCCTATTCTTAAAAAAATATTGCAAACAAATTTGAATTTTTTAAAGTTTAAATAATTTCTGAAATAATGTTTATATTTTAATTTTCTTAAGCTTTTTTTAAAACTAAATATCAGTAGAATATCATTAATGTATCAAAGAAATTGTGCAAATTTTTCTGACTCTGATAAAGTCTGAACTTACAAGAAATAAGTCATAAAGTGCAAGTTTATAAAATCAAAAAAGGAATTTTAAAAATAATTATTCTGTATATTTTAAAAATATGTAAGATAAATGTCCCAATTAAATAACTAATTTTCTATCGAATAATAGATACTTCGTTCTTAATCTATAGGGACAAAATTAGTACGAATCTAAGTTTATAGGTTAAAGTTTATAGGTTACGGCACAATGAAAAAATGTTATTTTGAAAAATGATCTTTTCTGCATTAAAACTAACAATTTGGTTCATCAAATCACTAATAATAATAATTAATTCGGTTAGGACGCAAATAGTGACATGGACGCGAATTGGGACATTTACCTTAAGATTTGTATTCTTGATTATCATTTTCATCATCTTTTAAATCCATGGTTCAAACATACCCTCGTGAAAAGAAAGACCAACTTTAGATCACAGTATAGGCAGGTATATTCTTGTCCCGGAAGTTTGAACCCCCAATATCCCATCATTATTAGGCTCATCACGAGTCATAGATTGTAAAGGAGGCGCTCTTTCTTGTAAGTTTCAACAGAAAGAGATGACGAGATGGAGGGAGGGACAGAGTTCCATAAATATAACGGCAACTGGTTGGAGCCTTCTAGATCTCGTAAATAATAATAAATCATCCCAGGTTCTTTGGGACTTTTAGGTATAGCTAGTCTGTTGATACAGACAGCTATCCTTATTTAACAGAGAGAGATTGGTGTCTATTTCAATGCCCTAAAATTGATGCAGGTATAGGCTGAAAGGTAAGAGACCGGAAAAAGACCAAACGTGGTTTGAAACTGGTCTAAATGTGATCTAAAGTTGGTCTTTCTTTTCACGAGGGTAAGGATTTTTTAAACTTTTACGACTTGTTTGTTTTAAGTTCAGAACTTAGCAGAATTACTTTAAAAGAAAATAGTAAATAATACTTACCTTAGCTTTGTACAAATTAAAATTCAATACTTAAATCCCCAAGGAATAAAACTCTCATCACTAAAAAAACACGAAACAAAACGTTAGCGGCCAGGCACATTTAATTGTCAACAAACAGTTGAAGGCGTCAATTACCTACGCCAATTACCTACGCCAAAAACAAGCAAGTTTCTTTTGGAAGTTAATAGTTCCAATCTTTCCGAGCGCGGCGCTAATATTTTGTTTGTGCAGCCTTTCCCAAGCCTGTGATCCATGCAATTTTCGACAAATATGACACAAGCGCCATATACGTGAAGTAACTTAAACATCCCGTGGTCTCGACTCGATTTTCGAAGTTGAAGACTTGAGTTTCTGCGCATTCCCAAGAAAACGATGTTCATTAGCTGTGATTTGCGCCTTCTTTTCAAATAAGACAAATTACGTTTTTCAAAGTTTTTATTATATAAGAATAATTTCACACAGAAAATAAAGATTAGTAACTTATGGCAACAGAATTCCCGGATCTTTCCAAGAATTCCCGGCATTTTCCCGTATTTTTCAAGGTTTTACAAAATTCCCGGCAATTTCCCGGATTTCCCGGTGGCTAGACACCCTGCATTTACAGTACAAGAATTTATACTGATGAGGACTGTCGACGAACAGTCGAAACGTATTGTAACGTTTATGATCTGAGAGTCTCTCAGACATAAATTAAAATAAAATTTGACCAGTAATCTACATTACTTTTCATCTTCAATAATAGATCCCGCCTTCTATCGTTCTCTGTCTCTATCTACCGCCGCGTCTACCTGCATTGCCTTTCTCCTTCTCTACCCTTCCCTGCTACGAACAACCTGGTCCTCCCACCCTGTCACAAACCTCAAACCCACCTAACCTTAACTTCCACACAAATCTGTCGTGATCCCCAAAAATATCCTCACCCCCTTGTCAATCTTTCAATCTCTCAATCAATCCCTCACAAACAAACCCTTGTACACACATCCACAATCCACTCACCTCAAAATTCACCACAATTATCCGAAAAACTCAGCATCAAATTTCACCGCTACCACACACTTTCACGCGAGAAACGGAAGTCCAAATTTTTAGTCATTTATGGTAATTTTACAGTCAAATATTATAACTTACACACGGTGCGTCTGAACCAACTTTAATTGAAAGGTGTTTACATATGAGATTTTCCTATTGGTTATAGTTGTCTGAAATCGTACGAACATTTTAAGACCAAAACCAAAAAAATCGCGGGGGCGCATTTTGAAAAAGTTTATTTTTTCATTTGTTTGTAATGCGAAACGAATTTTTTTTTTTATAAAATGTGATAATTTGCATTTAAGTTTTAAGAATAATATAAATTATATATTTTGGAACTGAGGGGATCTATAAAGGATACTTATTCTTCAGAAATTATGTTCAAGGTAATTTTGATCGATGCTAAGGATCATTCTTAACGATTTTCTTAAGGCGGGTTTACATCAAGCGAGCATCTTTCGCGAGCATTCTCGAACAGGAGGCTCGCTCGGTGTAGACGCTTGTCTGCACCGAACAGTGTTCGTAAACGCTGTTCGCAAACGTTCGTTCGTGCTCGTCCGTGTTCGGTTACTTGTCGGTAAGTCGACGAACCATCAAAGGGATTCAGAGTTATTTGCGCGTGCGGTGTAAACGGTACTTCTACAGGAGCACGCACAGCATTTTTCGGTGCCTGGAAATAATTGGCTTCTTTGAAAAGAAGGCAGAGCTTTGGCAATCCGACCATAAATATTACTATAATGAATTTAAAAATTATGATGATTAATACGACAGAAAGTTTTATTTATGCTTTTTCCCGTTTCTCTTATTTTCGTACATGTTTTTAATGTTTCAATTACACTTATATTCACAATTTCAATATTTGCATTACTTTTAGCGACGAAACAAAAAAATAGTTAAATAAATGTCCATTATTCAAAAATTGCACTGAAGGGATCGTGTCCACTCTTCGAAGGAATACTAGTGCTAACATTTTGAAACCGATAAACGGTATGTGAAGAAATCTTTTTAATGTATTAAGAATAAATGATAGAGCAGAGCGGAAAAGACATAAATATATTCCTTGCAGATAACCGTGTAGTCGATAATGGACGTTGCAAAAAGTCGAAGCCTGGAAAACTGTGCAGTCGCTGCTTCACATTAATCGCACAAGGGAAATTTCACAAGTGCACTACTTCCTCTCGCTTTGAAAACCTGAAGTCGATGGTGGAACAATCAATTCTAAAAGAGAGAGATCAAATCATTCCCTCTGTTTTGAAAGAAAAAGCCGATAAAAGTACGAAAAGTTGCATGGCTCTTTCACACCGTGCTGGCAAGCCTCTGCGAATCTCCGTCAGCCCTCAGAATGAAAAAGTGGATAAAAAATCAATCATTTCTATCACTGACATGTAGAAAATTCAGACGAGCTTCAACCTGACTCAAAATACAACTATTGGAATCGCATCAATGATTCGTGTAGCAAGTGCTAATAGAAAAGCAATTTCACCTAATTTAAGAGAAGAAATTTCTGCTGGTATTCACTGCTTAGACAATTTGTTTGAAGTGAAGTTGTTCGATTTCAAAATTGTTAGACCAACAATGCCTCAGATGCTAAACAAAATGTTGTTTATTGCAATAATTTAGACGGCTTAATTGAGTACCTCAAAGAAAAGCGTCAAGTTTCTCAAGTGCACTTGAAATTTGGCATCGATGGTGGTGGAGATTTCCTAAAGCTTTGCTCGTCAGTACAATCAACTGAAGATGGCTTGGATTTTGATTGTGTTCGCCATAAATACAAAGAAGTTGTCGCCTCTAAACGATTTCGAGATTCTGGGGTGAAGAGGCTTTTCATTCTTGGTCTAGCACAGACTTCTCAAGAAAACTACGATAATGTGTCTCAATTATGGTCTGCAGTTAATATAAATAAGTTTGAAGGTACCATTGCAACTGATTTGAAGCTTGCAAATATCCTGACTTCTTTTCCTTGCACGGGGTGTGTTGGAGAAAAAAATCATCTTAGCGAACGTGCTGATTTTCGAACCATTGACAACATATTAAAGAATTACTTTGATTAGCGTGATGCAGGAGGAGACAAAAAATCGGCTACGAATTACATGAAATGCATACATGCACCAGTTTTCAAAGGAAACTCTGATACACTTATTTTAGATATCATTCCACCCCCTGAACTTCATTTGATGCTGGGTGTGGTTAACACTGTGTTCAAGCACATGCTTGCGGACTTCGAGGTAGAAACCTTAGCATGGGCAAAATCTTGTCACGTTGAACGCGAGGTAAACAATGGTGGCACAGGATTCAATGGCAATTCCTGCAAAAGGTTTTTGGATAAACTGGATATTTTGTGCTCGAAATGTCCTATCGGCTGTTTGAAGTTTGTGAGAGTTCTCAATGATTTCCGATCAATTGTTAAAGCTTGTTTCGGTAAACTTCTCGATCCACACTTCAAAAAATACATCGATAACTTCAAAGAAAGTTACTTGGATTTAGGTATTTCGGTAACACCTAAAATTCATGCAGTGTTTTATCACGTCGAAGATTTTTGCTCGTCGAATCAGAAGGCATTAGGCTTCTACAGTGATCAAGCAATGGAATCCCTCCACTTTGATTTTAAAACTGTTTGGAATAAATATAAAGTACATGTAAATTATCCAGGATACTCTAGACTCTTACTTAATGCTGTCTGTGAATTTAATGGTCTTCACGTTTAAATTAGAGATGTTTAATTTTCGTTTATATGAATTTCACAACCAGTTACAGGATTATATGTATATTTCAAATGTTACAACCTTATGTTTGATTTTTAATTATTTAATAATATACTAAATAATATTCTTATTAATTGATATTCACTTATTAGCTTTCCTTATAGGAATAATATTGCGATAAATACATATTACTTACGACAATAGAATTTATCAAAAATCTGCAGTTTTGAATTTGGTCTTAAAATTTTCAAAAAAAATTTGGTTTTAGATATTGTTGCTTTACAGTAAAACTTCTTGAGTTGCAAAATAAATTATATACATAAATATATAAGAAATAGATTTGAATGCACGTTATCACGTTGTAGGAGCAAAATTGTTCCTGTTTTCTTAAAAATAAAATAAAAAACAACTTTTTTCAAAATGCACCTTCGCGATTTTTTTGGTTTTGGTCTTAAACTATTCGTAGGATGTCAGACAACTGTAACCAATAGGAAAATCTCATACGCAAAGACCTTTCAATTAAAGTTGGTTCAGACGCACCGTGTTCCGTAAATTAACCAAAATTCATTTTAAAAAATTTACATAAATTTCCGGAAATTTATGAAAATTTTCGGTTATTTATGATAATTTTACTGGTGAATATGGTAACTTACTATAAATTAACCAAAACTCATTTCAAAAATTTCCATAAATTTCCGGAAATTTATGAAAATTTTCGGTAATTTACGGAAATTTGATTAGTTATACAGGATGTCCCAGACTCAAGTGTCCGGGCTCATATATCTGTATAAAAAATTAAAAAAATAAATAGACAATTCCTTTTCCAAAAATCAGTTGCAATTTTAGTTTTTTGGTTATAAAATATGTAATCTGGACTAATCAAGAGTGCCGTAGAAACAGTCGTGTATGCGTGAGCGGGATTCCAACGCAGTTTTATGGAAGCGAGAGCAGAGGTGGGGTTAGCGACGGGAGAACACTATATTGAAATCCCGCTTAAGCACACTCAACTGTTTATGCGGCGCTCCTGATTGGACCAGTTTAAATATTTTATAACTAAAGAACTAAAACTTCAACTGATTTTTGGAAAAGGAGATATAGATTTATTTTTTCTATTTTCATACGACCATAAGTCCGGACACTTGAGTCTGGGACACTCTGTATATGGTAACTTTCCATAAGTAACCGCAAAATTCTATCATCTGCAACCAAAATTTCCTCACAGTTTTTACGGTGAGTGGGCTGATAAACATAAAACGCGAGCTCATAGATGTTTAATTTTGATTGTTCACCTGAGACGTTACTTTTCAATCCCTAGGGAGTAGAAAGTACTTTTTATTCCCTGGGGAGCAAAAATTAGAGCTTTAGTCCTGCTTCATAGGCGCCGAAATGGCTGAACTCATACATGTGTCATAAAAAATATGTAACTAATTCAGTTACTTCAAATTCAAGACTGAAAAAACAATTTTATTCCAAGCTGCAAGATTATCGTTTCTTAATGTCAGCTATTTTATATTAATTATTTCAACAATTCCGCAATTTCAAACCGATAAAATTTTTGTCTAACTTTAGAATAGGTTTAAGGGGCCGTTCAAAAAACACGTAACGATTTTTCCTAACATTTTTTAACCCCTACCTCTTCGTAACGCTTTTTCTATAGTAAGTGTGAATAAGTTAACCACAACCGTAACACTGGAGGCGACTGCCGGGGGCCCCCCCCCCTTAAGGCGTAACGTATTTTTTGAACTTTTGCTTGTTTTAATTGGTCAAAACTGTCGTTTAACTGATAGAACGTCACTTAAAGGCAAGACGGAACAAACGTTTCGGAAATGGCAGTTTCACATGTGAAATCACCTTCAGATTTTGGTAATGACCGTTGGTGTTTACGACAATTCGCTCGGAGCTCGAAGGGGAGCTCAACCAATGAAATTTATGATACTGCATGGCCGTCAGATTATATCCTATAAAGAGATTGAGCTCCCCTTCGAGCTCAGAGCGAATTGTCGTAAGCGCTACGTGAACACGAAGGAATAGTAAGGAGTAGTATCACTGTAAGTGGGGGGTGAGACGAGCAATGACCAAGAATTTGTTAATGTCTGCCACGAATGGAAACCCGTGAGCAACCCCGTGAACATGCGCACTGGCGGTTGCCATGTCAACGATGTCAACACGCGTTGGAAATTTTGAACTTGTGTTTTGAAAAATTTTGAACCCATTAACCTACAATATTTTTTCCCAGAAATTAACTTTATCCCTTACTTACATACTCCACAAATGATTAAAATAATGTAATTTTAAACTTATACTTTCTAGATCCTTTTCGTATTTTTGATGCCATTTTCCTTCTCGTTTTTAATTCAGTAACAATTAAGGAACATGATCACACCTAACAAAATGAAAACACAAGCAAACATAACCTACATATGCATCGAGATGTCAAAATATAACATAGGGGAGTGGGTATAACACGCGACAGCGCAAATAGCACTGCGCATATGCACGGGGCTGCTCAGGAGTTTCTATGTGGCAAACGTTAACGAATTCTTGGACGTTGCTTGTCCCACCACAGCGAGGAGTCCTTAGAGGAGATGATGAAGAGGTTGAGAAGATACCAGGATAAAAAGGGGTTAAAGCTGAATGCGGAAAAGTCCAAGGTTATGGTGTTCAGAAAAGGAGGGGGAAGGGATAAGGCAAGGGAGTGGAAGTGGAAGAGAAAGGAGGTGCAGGAGGTGAAAGAGTTTGTGTACCTGGGCTTCGTCTTTCGAAGGAATGGGGGAGTGGATGGTCACATAAAAGAGAGAATGAGGAGGGCAAATGTGGTGATGAGGCAGGTGTGGGGGTTGGGAAAGAAGTTATTCGCAGATGATTTTGGAAGGAGAATTAAATTGTTTGATTCACTAGTGATGAGTGTGCTATTGTATGGGGTAGAGGTATGGGGCTGGAAGGAAAGTGAAGAGGTAAATAGAACGCAGGAGAGGTATGTAAAGTGGACCCTGGGGTTGACAAGGAACACGCCTAATTATATTGTCAGGAGGGAGACGGGGATAACGAGTGTAGAAATTCTAGCAGAGAGCCGGGCGTGTAAATATTAGGAGAAATTTTTAGAAGAGGGGGGAAGTAGGCTGGTTAGGGAGTGTTGATGGGAGAAGGAGAACAGGGGAGGGGGTGGGAAGATGGAGGCTGAGAGGGAAAGGTACCTTAGAATGAATGGACTGCAGATGGATGAAGTGAGAAGGATGCACGAGGAAGGAAGGAAGGCTTATGACTTGGTTAAGCAAAACGGCATGGAGAGAGAGAAGACAGAAGGGGAAGAGAGAATAAGAGAGTCAAGATTTAACGGGAACTATGTGTGCATTATGCCAAGGGCAAGAGCGCAATATTTATGTGAGAAAGGAGAGAAAGGAAGTCAGGAGCTTATAGCGAGGATGAGGTGTGGGTATATGGAGGGTTTCAATAGGTTCTGGCTCTCTCGGGAGAAGAGGACGTGTGAACTGTGTGGAAAGGGGGATGCAAGAGTGGAGCACTGATTGGAGGAGTGCGTGGAGGTGGAAAGAAGTGAGATAAGAATGGAGGCATTGTTGCATGAAAAAGGGGGAAAAAGGGCAGTAGCATGGGTGAAGGGAGTGTTGGGTGCGATGGAGATGAAGAGAAGGAAGGAGGAAGAGGAGTGGAGAAGGAAAGATTGTAAATAGGAGAGAAAGTAGATATAAGTAAGATGTAAATATTGTAAATAGTAGATAAGTAATAGGTATTAGCTGCGAAAACAGAGGTTGGCAAGCGAGGCAATGCGAAAAAGTAGGGACATGCGAGCGAGGCGAAGCGAGGAAGGCAAGGCGATAAGAGCGTGCGGCTTAGAGATAAGGAATGGATGGATGTTAGTTTTTAAGGGTTAGTTTTAAGAAAATTCTGTAAAAATGGATGTGTAAGCAAGTCAATTTTTTAAGGCCAGCAGGCTGAAAAATAAACGTTTATCTATCTACGTAAATTTTCGAATGATAACTTACGTATACGAGAAGGAAGTCGTATTCTCGAGCACTCTTCGAATTTGCGATTCGAATTTTTCGTATACGAATATACTGAACAGCGTTGCCACATTTAACTCACATCAAAATTCTAGTGCTTTATTAGTGACAAACAATGTGAGCTAATGAAATGAGATCATTTTGTTACGTCCGGCTCTGGTGCGGCCATCTATTGTTGAGTTGTTGAATTTCCTTGAGCACCGCCAAAATTTAAATGTTAACATTTTATAATTTTATAATTTAGTTCCTTTGTCGTTCGTTACTGCTTTAAAACGTAGAAAAGTTTGCTTGAAAATTGGGATGGAAAGGTTCTTTTCTCGTTAATTGAAAAACTGATAAATGTGTAACAAAATTATTATCCTTAAATAATTTGTTTAGTTCAATTCAAATTAGGTCACGCACTCTCAAAATTTAAAAAAGGCTTTAAATATAATTGGAAAATGTATATAATTTGTATAATTTTCCGTAGTAAGAAAAGATGAGACCTCGAGAGAATCCGAATTATTTCTGAGGACGTTCCGCTAAGCGCTATCTTCCTTATATACTCATTTGAATCATCATTGTCCAAGAGAACCTTAATCATTCCTTTTTACGACCCGCTCGCGAGTGGGAATTAGTCTAGGAATGTTTTACCCTTCCATAAATTTTAACTTACCTAGGGGTGCCCACGCAAAAACTATTGCTGACTAATCATCCCTATAATTTTTTTGCCATTCAAATTCCTTTCCTTTGAATTCTCATCTAATTTATAGTGAAAAATGTCACATAAAATTTCTACCCTTAAAGTAAAGACATCTTTATGGGCTCCTGACTCATTTGGTTTATCCTGTTTCTCACGCTTTCAAGTCGCTAAATTTATCGTAGCCTATGACCCTAAAATTCGTAATGAGTGACTAATTTTTATTCTAGAATATTCGGAAGTAGTAATTTTATTTGAAAATTCTAAATCTACGCAGCTTTTGAATTCCCTGCTTCATTCAAAAGTACGCATGATAATACAGGTTTCTAGCTTTTCAACGTAGCTGTTGTAAGATTCTTAGCCAGGAACTATAAAAATTTGTAAAACGAAAATTGCATTCCGTCACACCTTCCCCCTTATTTTAAAAGGTGTTTACGTATCGAAAACAGCTTTTATTATTATTTATAATTATTTGTTTGTGTCTAAATTGTAGTTAAAAAGTGGGTTTTCATTATTTTTATTCTGGTATTATTTTTTATGCCGATAGTTAATTTTTGGTATTATAGCCTCTAAAGGAAATTATTATTTGATTTAGTAAAATAATTCTAATTTATTTATTTTAAATTAGTGAGATAATTTCTTTTTATAACTACTAAATCATCTTATTGAATTTTTAGAAAATTTGAGTTTTATTTGTAAAATCATATTATTCTATGATATCATTTCTTTAAAAGTAACTTTAAAAGGTTTATTTAGCAGTTTAATACAAAACTTTCAGTTATTTTTCTCAAGAACCTTAATTTTAATGGTCCTTTAGGTTTTAGAGTTTATACGTAGATCAGTCTTTGTGATGAAAGGAGTTTAATATGTTATTATTTATAATTTCCTTATTATAATAAATTTGTTCTTAGGTGAGGACATATTTAAGAATTATTTAGCTTTTACTGCTTTAGTGGTTGAGTTTATTGTTAATACATTCAAATTATTATTTCCATTTCACCTAATCCTTTCCAATTCCTCAGCTATTTGCTTGATATATTGTTTTAATCCTAATTTTGATTTAAGTTCATGAAAATCAATTATTTTGGAATTTCTACATGCCTGCGCGCGCGTGGGTGTGTATGTGTTGCACACACGTATGTATACATAGATATAATGAATCATTTTGTCAGATATTTATTTTCATATTGATATTGAAACAGATTTATTTTAACTTTATATTTCAAAACTAATTAAATAAACACATCATAATCTTAAAATTTGCATATTCATTTGTATATAAAAACGGATAACCTCAAAATATTGTAAAAAAAAAATTTGTGTATGCTTTTTCATATGTAAAGAATAAAAATCTACCCTCAAAGATTTACCTTTGTTCCCGCATAAAAGAATAAATTCTTACATCATTTTTAAATATATATATATATATACATATATATATATATATATATATATATATATAATTTAAAAAAAAGTTAAACAACCACCGCAGGGTACCACTACGAGCAACTGCCATCTAAAAAGAAAATGTCAATAGCCCCCAGTAGAACCGCGGTAAAATACACCAATGGCCACGTCTCACATCCGCGGGATGGGTGATCACAAGGCACGACGAAATCACAACGACAGGCCGGCGAAACCCTCGTGTGTCTTGAGGACACGAAGCGACCCAAGGATGACAGCTTTCTGCATCCATCTCGCAAGTGCCTTGGCATATTTTTGGCACGCGGGTATGGCTTTCAGGTTACGAACCAGTGATAATTTAGCACCTCCGAGAGCACCTATCAGGAGGACAATTACTCGTACCGAATATTTTGGGTACAGTCGTTGCAGCTCTCTTTTAAGGTCTTGATACCTCTCCTCTTTTTCTTTCTCCTTTGCAGTGATGTTGTATTCGGACGGAGCCGAGAATTCGATCACGAATATCGTTCGTTTCTCGAAGTCTTGGAGAACAATGTCAGGCCTCGAGTGCGCAACGGAGACTGCTGCCCGAAAATCGTAGTTCCAGAAAATCTGGCACTTCTCGTTTCGGACAATTGACTCTATATCCCTTGGAGCGTTCGGCAGGGCAGGGTCGCGACCAACGCCGTGAGAGCGACAAAGGTGGTAATAAAGTACTCTTAGGGCCGCATTATGTCTATAGATATACGTTGTTCCTGCGTGGGTCGGACACCCCGATAGTATGTGTTGTAGGTACTCAGTGTGTGCATGACACGCTCTGCACCTATCACTGGGAACTTCTTGACATAAAATGCGGGCGCGGTATGCTAAGCTGGAGATTACACCGTCCTGGCATGCGAAAATAAAGCCCTCTGTACCTGAATTGAGCCCTGATGATTTGAGGAAAGCAAAAGTTTGCTCCATTGACAAGGATTGTTTTTCTACATTTCTGTGAAAGTTTCCGTGCATATGCTTGTCGAGTAGCTCTTGGTGGAATTTTCTAACCTCTGCTTTCTTTACTTCGGCTTTTAGACGTGGAGCATCTAGATGGAGTAATGCACTTTCTTCACTTCTGATGTTGAAATTCAGGCCAAGGGTCTCGGCAGATTGCTCCGCGGCTTTGTAAAGGAACGCTCCTTCGCTAATCATCTCGTGGTTTCTGACCATCTTTAGGAGAGGATCTCTGCCATTCGCAACGATGTAAGATGCACTTAAAACAATTCGGTTATGAAGACACTGGAGAATCAGAAGTCCGCGTCAGCCTTGACGGCGTGAAATGTATAATCGCGGAACTGACGAATTGATATGCAAGCTTTTATGCATATGCATGATCTGACGCGTAGTCACATCAAGGGCATTAAGCTCGTCCTTCGTCCATTGAACCACCCCAAACGAGTTGAGTAGAACCGGGACGGCAAGAATGTTAGTCGCAGATACCTTGTTCAACGCCGACAGATTGGAAGACCAAATCTGTCGAAGAAGATGCTTGTATCTGCTTCGGAGAGACTCCTTCACTGATGTTACGTCCTGAATGCGGCTTTGAGGCACGCCCAGGTATGTATAGGTCTCTCCAGTGTTAAGATGTCTATTAACACTTATATCCACAAGCTCAGGGTCCTTGGAAACACCAGTAATCTTTCCTTTCTTCAAATGAATTTTGGCACACTTGTCCAAACCAAAGTACATCCCAATCTCTCCTGTGTAGTTCTTGACGATATTTATAGCAGTTTGAAGTTTGCATTTACCAGCGGTATAGATCTTCAGGTCATCCATGTAAAATACATGAGTGACCTTATGCTCACGCTGATTAGTGTCGCCACAGAGGTATCCAGGAGAATTTCGTAGTGCGAGAGATAGAGGCAGAAGTGTGATGCAAAAAAG
>CAKNXH010044533.1:0-12350 GCA_932178445.1 Andricus quercusramuli
GCCGTAATTGTCAATAAATTTCCATCCCCAGTCCGTAGTTTTTATTTAATTAACAATTGTTTTATCAATATCCCACAATCAAAATGTATTTCAAAATGTAATTCACCCTGATTTATGCAAAAGATGTATCAAACTGCACGATGTAGCGTCGACAAAGCTAAGGCTAAAAGTGACCAAAGCAGCTGTCCTGCTGCCAAAACTATAGGTTTTCGAATATAGTTTGGCCAATGCAGGTAACTGCGCCCCTCACAGGTAAAAGAGAAATAAGTGTGTGTTAGTGTATGAAGGGCAGATGCGACGCCCGGCTTGGCGACGAGAGCGAGGCTTCCCCCACCACTGCGCCCGGCCGCTACCCAACGATAATTTTGTTGTGCGCGCTGGGAATACCTTCCTATTTCACAGGTATCCAACGAAAAAAAAAATTATGCAAGAATGAATCTAGTTACAGTTTGAATTTAGCAATGTAACAATTCAATCACAATCTGATAATTCCTAATCGTATATTGTCAGTACTTTCCGAACTTTGTCTTTCGTTATCTCGGCTTCTAAAGAACGCGTTACAAATTTTTTTTCAAAATGTGTATTTTTCAGAGACGTCCTCATTAAAAATTGAAACAGAAAGTTTAAATTACTTTTTCACCGCCAAATTTCGAAAAAACATAAAATTTTTTTTTTATTTTCAGTAAAGTGAAAAAAAAGGACGAAAAAGAAATTTTGAAAATTTTTTTCTCTATGGTTTATCAAAATATAACTTTTCTTCTGCCCATTGCGACAAACCCTATCTCAAAATTATTAATTGTCATAAAATGAACGGCAATTGAAAAAAAACGCGTTGTCAGGTTGCGCGGCCGCCATTTTGAATTTTCCAAATTTGAATACATTACCTTTTTCAGAAGTAAATACTCTATCTTTCCCCATATTATTACCTAAATAGCGTTATTTTTCTATACTTACAGCTTAAAAAACAAATTTTCGATTTTTTAACAATTATTGGAAAATTAAGGGTTGACATTTTTTTTTTCAAGAATTGACTTTCATCAACTTACAGGGCCTAACATTTTCTACAATTTTGATTCCCACGGTTTTTTTGTATGAGTTCATGCTATGAAGATATAAGCACAAATACGTTCAATTTTACGTGCTTCAAACTATGCTTGCAAGCTGCGTCGAAAGCTCCAGCGGAATTTATTCGAGAATCCAGGTGAGTGATTGGGGGTCGATATAATTCCGATTAAGAACATAAAATTCCACGTGGGAAACATTTGGTGTTTATATCCTTACTTCCCCGGACTATAAGGACCGCTATCTACCACATTTTAGAGGCGTAGAGGCGGTTGGAAAGTATGAGTTTCCGAGGTTAGCATGCTAAAAGGGCAGTAGTCCAAGAAAAAAAATGAAGAAAACGTTCAGAGACACCGTTCGTCTACCTACCGAGGCTTCTTACCCCACGGGAAAAGTCCCCATTAAACCCAAAAAACTCGAAGACCTGAAAAAAATGCTGGATTACATTCCAGGGGAATCCAGAATACTCTTTGAGGAAATGGCCTTCCGATGGCCCACTCGGAAAGGCCAACAACATATAGACAGTGACTAAGACTGTATTAATTCAGTTTCACTTGACAAATGATTGTTTGTCATGAAAACCTTGGCTTTTCAACAATTTATCAAAAAAACCAACGAAAAAAGACTTGATTCTGTTGTAGCATGTTAAAAGGGGAGTAGTCCACCACCTTAAAAAATTCTGTAAAATAGGGAAATTTTATTAAAATTCTCTTTCCTCTTCAAATATCTCTCTGACCACTGGTTCCACAAATGCGTAAGGCCTAATCAAGCAATTTACCAATATTTTCGGAACGGGACAGTTTTCTTCGTTTTTCCAAAAGTCAGCTTTCTTGGACTACTGCCCCTTTAACATTCACCGATTCAAAAATTTAAATGGTTTTCCAACATTGATTACGATTAAAATCTTGGAAAATTACGCTGATTTATATTGCATATAATTATCAGAACAATTCATTTGATTTATTTCGAATGTTTTAGTTTTATCCACAGACAACACTTAACTTAGTTTTAAAGGCGAAAAATAATATATAAATTTAATGTCTAAAAATACAAGTTGTATGTTATTATTAAGGCTGTGGATATACGTGTACCTAAATTTCGGTACAAATAGCCAGATTTATTCGGTGCGAATAGGGAAAGCTGGAAAATAGGCTATTCGTAGTAAAATTTTTGCATGTTTCAGACTTAAAGTCGCACGATCTCTCGGGGACGAAATGTAACTTTGTTTTCTGGAGAAAACTAGGGCATACATATTTTTCCGATTTAAGAAAAAAAAATTCTGAAAAGTCATGCGCACTTCGAATTTTGTGCTTTATTTAGAAAAAAATTAATACAAAATTCCTTCTTTAAGCCGCTATAACTTTTGAATTAATTGAGATGTTTATTTTGTCCTTTATGATTTTGACAGAGTTTTTATCATATTATTTCGAAATACGCCAGAAAATGTAATGGAAGGGTTCAAAATTGAACTAAAGGCGGCGATTTTTCAGGAAACAACGCAGATACGAAAAACTGTTTGCAAGTCTAAAAAAGTTATATAAGAAATACCTCTTGCTTTTTTGCCATGTCTTTCATCGTTAACTAGAGAGATTCAAAAATTATATTTTTTTACCCAAAAATTCTTACGCCTTAAAAAATAATTGAGCCGGCATAACGCTGATAGGATGCATTTGTTTTTTTTAGCAAAAACTTTCCAAAAATATTGGAAAAAATAAAGAAGGTGGCGTTTTCCAGAAAATATTTTTTTCATGTCTCCAAATTTGAGGGACAAATTAATAAATATTTGCCGGGAAACCCTACCATTTCTATTTTTATAAGTTTCTGCTTATATAAGGAAAATATCCTATCAGCTTTATTCGGGCTGAACCATTTTTGAGGCCGGGTGATTTTTTTTCTCAAAAATGTGATTTTGGAAATTTTCTCGTAAGTGATACAAAATATCTCAAAAGAACAAGAAAGATATTTTTGTAGGACTTTTTTAGACGTTTAAACTTTCAACTGAATACTTTTATGTTTTTGTCGCTGTTTGCGAGAAAAATTAAGAAATTCGATTTCACAAAAAAAAATTCTTCTTGCCATAAAAGTTATTTAGCCAACTCAAAACTTATAATTCCCACATAACATGCAATGTTGCAGACATATTTCTGGAATATTCAATTGAAACATTGGCAGCAATCCAAATGAATCTTACAGCAGTGTTCAAGCAACATCAAATGTCCGACTCGGGCAATATTTGTCTAAAAATATACGACTATGGAAATATTTATAAAACTGGTTAAATATTGTAAAATGTTGCCATCAATACAAATGTGAATGGAAATTTTGTAATATAATTCCATTTATTAATTTAATCGTTCTCAAAATCGCCTTCTTAATCATCCGATTCTAGAAGATCGTATTTAATTTCATTCTCCTCATGAATAAGCTAGTATTTCATGTATTGACCCTGTTGATCTTCTGCTTCCTTATTCCTACGGAAGAATGCCATGAATTGGTTCCGATACAAAAAAAATGTACTAGCTCATCAGTTTTCATTAGTTTTTGGAATATTTCTTCACTACAGAACATACCACTTCAAACTCGTCTGAAAAAAAATTGAAGCGCATTAAATTCCCCGCAAAACTGAAGAAAAAATAAATTTTTTATCTTTATAGTTTATATATATATATATATATATATATATATATATATATATGCTTGGGCATTCATATTTTCCTGGAATATTTGAAAAATAATATTTAGTTTTAGTTGTTGTCAAGCAGCATATTTCCTGTGCACTATGGACAAAAATAGTAACAATATTAGTTAAAGGAGACTCAATAAACAGGAAATTTTAAAAATTAAAATGGAACGTTATATCTCTTACACGTCCGAAGTTATAGTGTATTGAACAATACCCATTTTTATGCAAGTTCGTTATTGTCACGGCCTGTGACCGTTATATATATACATAATATTTACTTATTTATATTAATAATCATTTATCAATATCAATTATAATAAATATTAATAATTTATCATTACCATAAGAGCAAGTAGTCTTCGAATATATTCTCTGAACAACACTCATAGATTATTGAAATACCACGGCCTGTAACCGCTATATAAACATAATATTCACTTATTTACAATAATAATCATTTATCAATATCAATTATAATAAATATTAATAATCTATCATTACCATAAGAGCAAGTAGTCTTTGAATATATTCTCTGAACAACACTCATAGATTATTGAAATATCACGGCCTGTCTCCGTTATATAAACATAATATTCACTTATTTACAATAATAATCATTTATCAATATCAATTATAATAAATATTCAGTACCTATCATTACCATGAGAGCAAGTAGTCTTTGAATATATTCTCTGAACAACACTCATAGATTATTGAAATATCACGGCCTGTGATCGCTATATAAACATAATATTCAGTTATTTATAATAATTATTATTCATTCAATATCAATTATGATAAATATTCAGTACCTATCATTACCATAAGCACCCTACCTTACCGACCATAGATATATTTAACACTTTATATGTATATCCGAGTAGTGCATCATTTATAAATTAAACCATGTATCTCTTATTATTAATCATCATTATCTATTATTATAAATTATCATTGTTATAAACATTTAATATTTATATTGTGAATCATATTATAAAATTCTATGTCAAATTCTAAAGAACATGAAATCATACAAATGTGCATGCGCGGTCATTGACGTCACGACCAATCAGAAGATCGGAAGCCCCACGAAGAAATACACGAGGCCCATCTACTATGGCCCAATTGGTGAAAAGGCTATAAACGTCACAATGATATGTGGCGGTTGACAACCCCTCGAGAAAATGCATTGGAAACACCGGCGCGTGGCCTCCCACCTACGCACTATTCCAGGATCTGGGTCAAGAATGCAATAAATCTTCTCAAAAATGGTCCACGAAGGGACTATTTTTCCATCCCCAATCACTTTTTCTGCCTATATATACCCACGTTTTTAAGGGTTAAGGCAAGTTTATTTCTACCGTCGAAACGCTGCCGAAAAACCCTCCGGAACAACAAATTTAATTCTATCAACGAAGTGCTGCCCTAAAACTCTCCGGAATATCTTAAGTTGGGTTTATTCAAAATAAACCAATTATAAAATAAAAGTGAAATTGTACTTTTGAAAAACATTGCTATAAAAACAGTAAATTCATTTAAAAAGTGAACTATTAATCAAGTAAACAAAAGTGAAGTGTACTAAAAAAATATAAAAACAAAAGTGAACTATTGATCTAAATAAGTAAATTCAGTGACCCCTTAACTTAAACTAAAGAAAACCCTCCCCAGCAGATCGGGAGCCGGCTTTTGTATTGATATACAAAAGGGAACAAGAGAGATCAGCCCAAATCTTGAAACCGTATCCGTCACCAGGATTCCGGAAGTTTCTCCAAAGGATCGAACAACAAGGGACCACTGATCACCTCCACAACCAACAGAGTTCCAAACGTTGTGAGCAACAAAAACAACTAAAAATCTTCGGTAAGTTTGATTCCAACATTGCTATCCCTTATTTCTTTCTCTTTTTGAATTTAATCAAAAATCTCGTCACTAAAGTGTTTTCCTTTTTTTAAAGGGTGGACACTGAGACAAGATTTCCCTGACATTGCTGAGGTTACATGTCGCGGGAACCAATTAAAAATAATTAAAACTATTCAAGGAATATTCACATATTGCACATTTGTAAGATTCTTAATAATAAAATATAACTTTATATCTTAAAATTCGAGTATTTCAACTTTTTTTCGTTTTGCTTATTCCTCAAATCCATGTTTCCTATTTTTTTACAAATTTAGGATCAAAAAAGGAGGAACTAGCGTAAGATTATATTTAATAATTTTATGATGAGGTAAGTGGGTCTCCTCTGAGACGTAACATTATGTTTGTTTGTGTATTTTTATCATTCTAACGCAAATCGCAATGGAGACGAACGAACTTTGATAAAATTCGGTATTTTTCAGAAATTGTGTTTTAAAAAAATCCTGATCATAAAAGTTGTTCAGCCCGCATAAAACTGAGAGAATGTCCCTATTTTTTTATTGATATACATGTTTTTTTAATATTGGAAGAAGTGAAAAAGGTGTAGTTTCACTAAGAATCTTCCTCTTATTTTTTTAAGATTCAATGGAAAAGAACGTAGAAAGAAGTAAACAAGAATTCTTTGAGAGTCCAATCTTTTTATTTCTTTCATTTTTTTTTTACGATGTGTGCTTAACTGCTTATGTGTATAAGGAAGGCACCCTATCAGTTTTATGAGGGCTTAACCATTTTCGGATTATGTACTACATATCGCCAACTATTTCTGAAGAAAAAAATTTAAAGTAGGGTTCTTAGAAAAGGCACTTCCCAGAATTTAAGAAAAATATCCGCCATTCGGTCATTGTTGGAAGTTTTTTGAATTTATCGGGAATAATTTAAAAGAGCAAGAATTTCCATGCCCAATAAACAGAGAAAATCCACAGTACCTGCCCTTGATCAAGAGATACTGAATTTCGAAAACGAAATCTGTAAATTTTTAATAATTTCCGGATAATCTTCGAATGTTTATGAAGAACAAAAAATAAAAATTTGTTCACTAAACTGTGAAACAATTATTCGTCTCTTTTCCCAATGGAATAATTTATCCAGATACCAAATAATTTTGACACATATTATTTTACACTATTTTAATTTTCGAGACAAGGCTTTTTGAAAAATATTGATTTAAGCAGTGAATGAAACAAAAATAAATATTAACTTGTAAATATTAGCACTAATAAATATTTTAGTTGTATTTTATATAAATCTTTGGGATACAATCAATTTTTTCAGCTTTGTTAATAGTCTTACAACATTGCTTGCCCGCTAGAATTTTTGTTTGACTGTTGAAACTGTTTCTAGTCCAAGTGATCGTCCCTTCTGTCGATTTTTGAGTCCAGGAAGAGAATGGAGCTTTTTTCAAAAGCAAGGAAAAATTCGTACAGGAACCAGGAAGATATGAGAATAATTTTTTTTGTTTTAAAGATAAACTTTAGTGGCTGAATTACCAAGTTTGACATCTGCATTCTTGACAGCCGAAAAAACAGTGCGAAGCAATATTTTTTGATATTCAATGTTTAACAAAACCAATAAAATAAATAGTGAACTGCAACATTTGTTCCTCGTTGTTGACAAAAAAATCCAATTCTTTCATTGAAGCAAAATATCGACACAAGTCATCATCACTTGGATTAGAAATCGTATCACGAGTCAGAAAAAGTGTCTAGGGTACCAACAATTTTGTAAGATAATTTACAGAGCTTCAAAAATGTATTGTACCCTCAAGAGTTATATGAGAATGAATTATTTGGTATCTGGATAAATTATACCATGTTGAAAAGAGACGAATAATCAATTGAGAGAATTTGTTTTCGAAATTCCCTATTTTTGGAACGAAGGTAGATATTGAGGATTTTCTCAGCACATTTGACATGGAAATGCTTGCTTTTTCAATTATTCCCGATGAATTGGAAAACTTTGAAAAATGACCAAATGGCGGCTGCTTTTCTTAAATCGAAATTTCGCAAATTTCGCATCGTTTAGGGGGAACAATGAAACATTATATTGAAAAAAAAATATTCCGGACTCTGAAATGGTTAAGCTCACATAAATACTGATAGGGTGCCTTCCTTATACACATAAGCAGTTAAGCACACATTGTAGAAAAAATATGAGAGAAATAAAAAGATGAGGCTCTCCAGAAATTCTTGTTTATTTTTTTCGCGTTTTTTTCATCGAATTTTGAAAACATGGGAGGAAGATTTTCAGTAAAACCACACGTTTTTCACTTCGTTGAACGTTAAACAAAATTTTTAATTAATGAAAAAATAGGGAATTTCTCTCAGTTTTATGCGGGCTGAACAACTTTTCTGACCAGGATTTTTTTAAAACACAATTTCTGAAAAATGTCTAATTTTATCAAAGTTCGTTCGTCTCCATTGCGATTTGCGTTAGAATGATAAAAATACATAAACGAACATAACCAAATTGCATAAAAGTGGGTATTGTTTAACAAACTATAACTTTGGACGTGTGAGAGACATAACGTTTTATTTTTATTTTTTATATTTCCTTCTTATTGGGTCTACTTTAACTAATATTTTTACTTTTTTTGTCCACAGTGCACTAGAAATATGCTGCTTCACAAAAACTGAAACTAAATATTATTTTTCAAATATTTCAGGATAATATAAATGCTCAAGTCTGCATCTCCTAACTACATGAGATAAATAAATTCTTATTTTGCTCAGTTTTGCGGGTAATTTAATGCACTTCAATTTTTGTTAGGATGAGTTTGAAGTGGTATGTTCTGAAGTGAAGAAATATTCGAAAGACAAATAAAAACTGATAAGCTAGTGAAATAATTTTATTTTTTGTTTCAATGTAGCGAAACCAATTAACGGCATTCTTTTGTAGGGATAAGAAAGCAGAAGATAGAAATAGTCAAGACATGGAATACGAGCTCATTCATGCAGAAAATGAAATTAAAGACGAATTTCTAGAATCGGATGATGACGAAGGCGATTTTGAGGACGATTGATTGAAATTATAAAATGAATAAATGAAATCATATTACTATGTTTCCACCCACATTTGTATTGATGATTAAATTTTCCAATATTCAACCAGCTTGCGGAATGTTTTCCCAGTCTAATATGATGTATTTTATGATAAACGTCATGAATGCCATTCACGCGAAACTTATTCTATTTAAATGACGAGTACTTGATTTCTTTACTCTGGTGAAAAAGGCGGAATTGTTGTTCAAATATGGGGTCAGAATGGAGTTGATTAGACTCCAGCGAAGTTTAATTAATTCCATTCTGGTCCATTAGCTAGCAAACAACTTCGATTTTTTTAACAGTGTATCCTTTATTTTTTGTTTGTTATTCGTTATAAAAATGTTATTAAAGTTCTATAGAAACTTTTAAGAATTACGAAGGCAATAATTTGATAAAATTTATACGACATTTTCGAAACAGTGTTTTTGCAACGTTGCACAGAAATATTACTGAAAATTAAGAGACAATATTTTGGCAATATTTCCCGGGTCGGTCATTTTCATGTTGCTCGAACGCTGCTGCAATACGAGTATTCATTTGGCATGTTGCCAATTTTTCGGTTAATTATATTTTCAATAATTATTCATTGGCATTTATTAGTTTTGGCGGAAATGATTATAAATGAGAATTACTCTCGAAATATTTAAGAATGAACTATTTTGCATTGTTTTGATTTTATTTCGTAAATGTAATAATTAATAATAAAATTGAAGAGGGGTAGTACAGAACTAAAATTTCTTCGAAAATGTGTTAATTATATAAAAGATTCTTACAAAATAAAATATACGTTGCGATAAAAAGATTAATTCGAATTCTCATGTTTTAATATAGTAATACAAAAAAGTGATTTAAATTTAATTAAAAATTTGAACGTAATATTTTAGCGTGTTAATAATTCGTTTCCTTCCCTTCACGATATTTTTGAAATTATTATTGTTAATTGGAAAATAATCTTTTTATAGTCCTTTCACCGAATAATCGTCTCAGTGCGATACCATCAAAATAAATGTTGTTTTTCTCGGAACAGAATAATCTTTTTATATAAAGCATTTTTTAGTTTGATTTAGCTTCTGCTTATCTCAGTAGCAAGTTTTTATTTCTGTTAAAAAGTCGAAATTCGATTTTAAATCTCTACCGAAAACCGATTTTCAAAACCTGTTGAATTTTAACCTAAAAATTCGTGGACGATTTACTCGGGATTGGTTCACTTTTTTAGATCAAAATGTTTTTACCCTTATCCAGAAACTTAATGCCTCGCATGTAAGTTTTTATTTCTTTTTTTAAACTGGATATTACATTTTTTATCGCGATTCGCAGCTGAGTGATTTTCGTATCGTGGTCAGTCTGATTTTGAAATCATCAGCTGACACATCTATTTCCTTGAAAATGAGTAACTGTTTTTAATCAAAATTTTTTGGGTTTGAATTAGGAACGCGAAATCAACAAGATATATCATATTTGATCAATTTAACCCGAATCCAATACCCACAATGAACATTCAAGGTATTTTTTCTTACTCGTGATAAAATTTAAAGATTTTTAAATTATAGAATTTTTCTCTCATTTTTAAATTATATTATTTATTTACTCGCCCATTATGTATTTATAACATTTTAAAGATCTCCAATGTGAATTTCATTCAAAAAAGGTACTGCAGAGTCAAATTTCACAGAACATAATTTTCTTTTCCTGTCACAAATGTTTATAGAATAGTTTCAATTTTAACTATTATTTTCAAATTAATTATGAATTACCTTGAATAATCGGCTAGTAGTCGCAACGGGTGGATTTGTGCATCTGGCAGTGGTCCTAGCGTCGTTTGAGTGATATCAGTCCTGAATGTCACCCAAATTAAAAAATGGTTTCAGTTATGGGATTCAATTTTATTTTATTTTATATCATTGTTTCCATGTGAATTTCATTACTTACCAAAGAATGAAATTGAAATTGTATTTTTATGTATAAATTTGGAATAAATGTTGATATGATAAATGTAACAAACAAAAGCAGTCTTTAGCGAATCACAGCAGAAGAGACAGTTTCACTTGCCGCTCGAAAGTCTACTACTGACACTGCGTGAGCTGAGCCTCGTCTGGGAGGTAACTGAAGGTTTATTTACGATTTACGAAATGTGACCTGCGCAGTGCGGAACTTCTGATTCTCTTGTGATTCGGTGGGTGTAACTATTTTATTGACAAATTTTGCTTCTGCAATAATTATAGTGAGGCTGCAATATCCATACACTTTGTGATTATTCCAATTCGAAAATTTAAAAAAATTAAAAGTAAAGGAAATAGCGTTGCAAATCTTCAAAAAATTTTTTTGCGGTCTCCTGAATTCCATAAATTCCAGGCACAATGTTCAGATTTTCCGATTCAATAATGTTTTTTTATAGAAGAATGGTAATCTTTTTTTAATGAATTTCAATCAACAGCACGTCATTCAAATATCATTTGCGCAGTTGAATAAAAAATGCCTCATTTCCAAGTCAAGAAAGTTGTAACATTTAATACATTACTTCATCAAAAAAAAATTTGGATGCGGCGGCGCAGAAGTTATTTTCATGCGGGAGGGCGGAAGTGGATTAAACTGCATGAAAATGATTGCCCAGTAATGTGTGTTCATGTTTGTAACATAATTTTGAAAATCGATCAGATCAGTAGAGTAAAACGTACATCAACAATACACCTTGACTATTTTCCTTCTTGTATCAAGTATGTGTACTTTTAAATAATTTAAAGCACCTTAATATGTCGTCCTATTTTTATTTTTTAATATGAATTGGTGGAAATAGGTCTATTCATAAAACTGTTTATTCTATTCAACTTTCTAAAAAAATTCCAACTTTGTGGAAAATTTTGGAAGTGTTTTTTTAACCCACATTTGGCTGCTTAAACATCCTGGATTGCCTTCGGCATGTTAACAGCACTCAAAGTCTGCCTCGTTGTTTTCCGACTATTAACCACTGATTTTTCTCCCGGCAATATAGGACTACATATGAAAATATTTACAGTGATCCGATTTTATACCCCAAAAAAGGGGTCCATTCATGTACTCCTATTCGGAAAGCGACGAACACACAAACAGAACCCGTGACAATTTTAGGCGACATATTTTCCAAAAAACAATACAAGGTCGTTAAAATACATACTAAACACTACTAACTCTGTGATGGGTTACTCTATAGTTGCAAACTTCTGCGTAAAACAAACCTTTGAACCTCGTCAATTTTTCTCCAAACAAACTCGGTAAAACGTTCGCATGAAAACGTATTAGTGATTATGAATTTTGAAACGCAGGAAGTGTCAAATAATTTTGAATATTTAATTGGCATTTTTGCCTATAATTTACGCATATAAATAGCTAATAAATTTTTGTTCGGAGAATTGTAAAATGAAAAGAATGATTAATAACATCTTTTTACGAAATTTGTGAAAATAATGTATCAAGTCAAACATTCGGGATAATAAATAAAAATCATTCAAACATTTTTATGGTCAAAAATTTGTACAATTAGCAAACAAATTTGCTTAATAATATTTCTTTGCAATTATAGAAATCTAACAATAAAAACAAAGAGAGACATTTAGTAATACGACACACGGGTGCCCTGAGGTTAATTTTTTTCGAAAGTCTTGTCACTTCGA
>CAKNXH010044533.1:12750-34383 GCA_932178445.1 Andricus quercusramuli
TCGAAGTGACAAGACTTTCGAAAAAAATTAACCTCAGGGCACCCGTGGACAGCGTAAAGTATGATTGTGTTTTATAAAGTGTTTTTTATCTGCTTTTGCATGATATGACCGAGAGGCAAGCCACTTCCAAATCAACGAGAGGACTAAAATGAGGAATCTGTCTTATTTGCCTGTTTGAACAACATAAACGCGAGAGGCGATCGTTAACCTTTCGAGGACAACGTGGAATCGCGGGACGTAGAGAACAACGTGGGGTGTATGCATACCCCACTCAGTTTTTTGCGTTTAAATTTTTAATAGCGCATTTCCGGTTTTCGAGAAATACTTGGATTCAATCCCAGATACCTAGAATCAATGTAGCCAATAATCAAGGAAATTTGTCAAATAGCTTAGCAATTGTTCAACAATTTATTGAATTTGTTATGAACAAGTAAGCGAGTTCAAATGGATTCATAGGGATTGGCAGTGTTTCGTCAATTGACTCGCACTAAATATGGATCATTCATAGTCAGAAATCCATTTTCAACTGAATCTATAAAGGACAATAAATAATTTGTTATTTTATAAACAAATCTTATAAACAGTTAGCCATATCAGGTATTTATGATGAAAAAAATAAAGCTTTTTCTACTGAATACGACTAAAATTGTAGACAAAATATCACTTACTTATCAGATTCAGTCATTTAAGAACAATGTATGAATGTTTAAACAAACTTCATTAACAAATGCACTGTTCGGCTATTTTCATAGGTAGAAATTTGATATTTTCAACGTAATTAAGTGTAAATGACTAATTTTTAAAACTTTTGGGGAGTTCATATAACAATAAATAATTTCAATTCTTAACAAAAGTCATATAAACAAATTTTTAATTACAAATGTTAATTAACAAATGTACTGTTTGGCTATTTTTAGAGGTAGAAACTTGAGTTTCTCAACGTGATGATATGTAAATGACTAATTTTTAAACTTTTAAGGAGTCTCCATAACAATCAAGAATTTCAGTTGTCAGCAATAATTATATAAACAAATTTTTATCATTTCGGGCATTTTTTTAGCAAAAAATGCCTAAGATGCCAATTTTAATTGTATTTAACAATTAAAATAGTTGATTGATAAAATTTTTGGAATTGTTCCTGCCTAAAGGATAAAAAATTAGTCATTTACACTTGATTACGTTGAAAGAATCAAGTTTCCACCTCTGAAAATAGCCAAACAGTGCATTTGTTAATTAAATTTGTTTAAACACTCATCAATTGTTATTGAATGATTAAATCTGATAAGTGAGTGATATTTCTTGATAATTCTGGTCGGATTCAGTAGAAAGAACTTTATTCATTACATCATAAATACCCGATATGGCCAATTGTTTATACAATTTGTTTATTAAATAACGAATTATTTATTGTCCTTCATGAATTCAGTTAAAAATCGGTTTCTGACTTTAAATGATTCATATTTAGTGCGAATCACTGTCAATCCACATGAATCCATTTTCACTCACTTATTTGTTTATAACACATACAATAAATTTTTCAACAACTGATAAGCTATTGGAAAACTTTCCTGGATAGTTTTTTCATTGATTCTAGGTATTTCGGATTGAATGAAAATATTTCTCGAAACCCTGTACTCAAAAAAAATGTATTTTTTTTCACTTTTGTTATTAAATAAAAAACCTATACAATTTGTTTTCTATACCTCCAGCGGCAACTTCCGCGTAGCAAGGGCTGAAGTGATACTGAAAGAGAAGTTACTCAAAGCGGGAAGCCTTCCTGCAACCTGTACACAGCGAATATGCGTTTTTTGTTCCGTTGGGGTCGCCATAGATCCCACGTTGTCCTCGAAGGGTTATTCGTAACGTTGGAGTTACTCTATCTTTCTTGTAAGCTAGTGATAAGCTCATTGTCGCTAGCGGCGCTAAAATGCCCAGTTCGATAGCTTCTTGGATGATTTTTTCCTTACAAGCTAAGAACCGTTCCATACAGGTTCGTTGATGCCTCGATTTTGACGCTAAGGGAGCGTTCACTTATTATGTAACGTTCACCCCCCCCCCCCTAACCGCAGCTACGTAACTTTTTTTTTATTATATTTAAAAACATAATGGACGTTTCCTAAATAACAAAAGTTTTTCAAAATGAAGTACTGCATAAAAATAAATAAAACAATATTTCTGTGTAACACTGAAGGCTTTCTAAATATTTTTTTTAGTCACAAAAATATTGAAATTATTTATAAGAAAAGAAGTACTATCAGTTTGCCTTTAAGTTTATATAAATATAAATTTTATAATACTCTAGAGAAAATTATAAAAGATCTTTGCATATTTAAGACCTCTCAAATTCCTCAAAATATTTTTAGCTAACTCGAATTTTTCTGAAAATTTTGAAAAGTCAATTAAAATATAAAGAAATTGCCTTGAAGTCTTCTAAATATTCCTAGGAAGTTCTCGATTGACTCGATTGACTCGAAGGCGGTTGCTTTTTTCAACCCATTTTTTTACCATGCAATAGAGCCAAATAACACCTCGAAACAATAAAAAAATTTTGTTTATCAAAAAAAAAAAGTTATGCCACTTTTCACGTTTCGATTCTGGCGTTTCTTAGAAAAAGTCACTACTTTGACAAGGTTTTTCTCTGAGACAGTTGTTTGTATTAGCCTTTTCTTTCACAAATTAATAGAGCCAAATAATCGCTCAAAACGATTTCTCAGTTAAAAAATTAAATTTAAATACGCAAAAGTTTCCCAGATTTTCCAGTGTCAAGTGCGGGCTTTTTAGATACACGTCGCTACTTCGAGAAGGATTTTCGCTGAGCCAGTTACTTTTTCTTAGACGTATCTTCCACGGTTTGTTGTAGCCTGATGATATTTCAAGACTATTATTTATTTCTTTGTTTTCATTAAATGCGAAAAAGTTAAACAGCTTTTGTCCCTCCCGTCAAATTATGATTTTTTCACTCATGCTCTGGTACCGTTTCTGTGCTGTTTCGTTGGTCTTGAATGTCAAAATAATTTACAAGTAATGGATGGTGTAATTATTTCATTGTTGTAGCAGTATATTTGTCTCGTATTGGACTCTCATTATCTGTGACAATCGTAGAAAGTAGAAGATCTCATCAATACTCTCAGTATTCACTGAGTGGTACATTAAAAATATATTGAAAATATTTATAATTGATCATTTTACAATAGCATATTTATTTTTATCATTATTATTGCTGTCATTGAAGTATATGTTGCTTGTATCATACTTGAACTATTTCTCAATAAAGAAGCAATTTGCAGATCTCAGCATTACTGTTAATCCTTTAAAACACATTACATAACCTTATACAATTATTTCTGAAAATGAGTTGAAAATGTGTTTTGTATAGAATTTCTTCTAAACGAAGTCCCTCTACATCGCAATAGAATACAAGGTATTCCAGTGTTAATTACTGAACATTATCTTGTACATGAACAATGTTTCTTTACAGAAAATTTTCTAATTATTATAACCTAAACCTAAAAATATCTTAAGTAAACAATTGGCGGAAATTTTTAACGGGTCACTATTTTATTTTTTACATTCTCAATATGTTAAAATAAATTAAGAAAATTCTATCATTTTCGAGCCGTTGCAAGATGAATAGCTAACGTGCCTTCAATAATCTGCTTTCGCATGCGTCATAATTCATGAGTACACACACTGTAAAGCCTATCTATAGGTACACGACAATCAAACTAGAGAGCCCAATACTACCGTACAAACTAAAAGGATACTTAAGTCTAATGTCACTCAAACTGAGAAAATCGAGAAAAACTGTTTGCCCAAAGAACTCTGAGATCGAATAAAATGTGGAATAATCTAAATACACTATTTGGGTAAAAATAATGTGTTTTTTCATATTTTGCAATGGAAAATTGATTTTTTAAACAATTTCTATTAGAAAATGGTCTTGCGATTTTTCACTAGTCGCGGAAAGTCAAAAATACAAGGAAAAAGAACACAAAGTTCTTGAGGTTCTTTTTTATTTGTATGCTGATGACGTACTACACGTCTTATACAAATTTTAGGGCACGCAAAGTGCTTTGTGCATCTTTCATGTTGTATTTTTATACTTTTTTGACTTTCCTCATTTATATACAATCGTTTTTTGCAATAAATAATAATGATTAATCATTTTTATTAACACAGACGCAGCTTTCTCTTACGAATGCAACGACATCAGAAACACATTTTTCATAAAAATGTCACTTATGTATCTTTTTAGTTTGGACGGCAGGATACGGATCCTAAATTCATCCTGGATAGCCCTATAGGGATCTAACTTTCATACTGGACAGGCCAATTATAGGCATCTATCTTTCTTAGATACGGTAGTTCCAATGATAACGTTGGAGACCAGCGATTCAAAATATCAAGGAATATATTGGACGGAGAGCGTGATAGCCACAGAAGGCAATACTGCATTCTGAATAAGACGTAGCGAATTTCGAGCTTTCGCCTCTTTTAAGATTTGTACGCTTCTCGCATGAACGTTCCCAGTGGAGGAGATCACGACCGTTTGAACAGTGACCTTTTTCACCCTGCACATGGTTAGAATTTCTAACCACGACTAGAATTTCTAACACATCCTTGAGAAAAATGACAATTTTTCCCAAAAATAAAAGTCATTGCTCTTCTGATTTTTTGAGGTGGTTCTCAGGCTATGGATTGTCATTCAAGCACCCCTCTGAACACATTCACGCAGTGAAACTGAATGCTCTAGAGCTGGATGATTTGCTGAATATTTTCCATTCTCGTAATTTTTTTGAGGTTGTTTTTAGGCAAGGGATAGTCATTCTAACACCGAAAAAAAAATAATGATTTTTGACCACCTCAAAAAATCGGGAAGTTAAACAGTTAGATTATACTGTCCTGTTTCCCAAAGAATAAGGGGGAAGAATATTCCCTTAATTATTCCACCTCTATATAAACAAATCTTACTGCGTGGGTTTCCAAGGAGATGTTTAAGGGGACGTGAGAGCAATAACAGTTGTCCGAGAGACCCACCCAAAAAATCATAATCATCATCTTCCAGTATCTTGCAAAATTGTTCAAGTTCCCATTTATAAGATTGACAAATATTCAATGACAAGGAAACCTCTGGAGGTGTACCCCTCCGATTCCCTCCAAATTTATATATGTTGTAGGACATCAAATAGTAAGTGACACGTGTTTTCGTTTATCTGCGGAAAAACATTTCCAAGGGGTCAAAACAACCCTTAAAGTTCATACCCAAACATGAGTTTTTTTTTATTTTAACGTGAACCAATCAATTATTTTCTTTAAATCAATTTCTTCGGATTTCCCTTCAAATTTTGAATATTAACTATACTGTTATAAAGTTAAGAGGAAATTGATGTTGATGTATTTCATAAGTTTTGTGAAAGAAATCTTTAATGGGTAAACTACCCCTCTATTCTATTTATTAATTGATTCACACAAAAAAAACAATTTTAGTTTTTGTTATGGAGTCCGATGGTGAGACACTTTAGGTGCGTACTTAAATATTCTAATCGAAGTGCAAAATAGTGGAATTCGCCTTTCTAACATGGCAAACTACCCTTAGGTTAGTTTCACTTTCTAATTTTATGCCACACTGATAGAAATGGTGGCGCTGATTTAACCATACGATCGTGGGTTAAAAAATTATGAGAATATCTATAATTCAATACGTTACCTGAACGAACTATCTCGAAAGTGTTGTCATTTAGCAATACCCTTTGAATGACTGATTTACCCGACTCAGTTTGTTCTGTTGACATCAGGCGCATCTCGCTCGCGCCTGCGCGTCTACCTTCATAAGCAACAAGAATCGGTTGGCCAAAAGACGCATCCTGTATAGCTGTATCTATACCAGCAATAAAATTGGGTTAATCTAATCATGAATATTGTTGTACCATCTGTTTATTTCTATCAATGCATGCTGATTATTATTTGCAATACATATTTATATTGATAGATGAAAGGGCTCGAATTTGATATACCAACTCTTTTTCGATGGATTGCCGGGACTCTATGAACCGAAATTCGACCAACAATAGGTCATTCGGAAGGTTATTTAATAACCTTTTGGATGGTTCGATTGATTTTTTCATATCATGAACAAGTTTTTTTTTAATAAAGATTTTCCAAAAAACGAGTTTTCCGAAAATCGGTGAATGGTGGCTCTAATTTGATATACCTATAAAAACATCGAAATACATGAAAAATAAGCAAGTTTCCGATATGGCAATACTTATTAATATTATTTAGGATGATACAAAGTATATTCCAATCTGGTATTTGACATTCTGAAATCTGCGAAGAAGCCAATTTGGACAATAAGCGTTAGTATACACACTACAATCGTCATTGTTAAAATCAAATGAATCCACACTAAACAAGGACAGACATACACACACATACGTGCATGAATACATGAAACCATTTTTTTAACATTCAGGAAGCTGAATAATGTCTAACTGTGATTTTCTGGTATATCAAATTCGAGCCACCCATGGTATATCAAATTAGAGCCACACGGTACAAAATGTTCATGTTTAAAAAGCATAACCCCTAAACAATAGCATGTCCATATGTACCGAGCAATACTATTCTACTAACCCTACTTCACCAGTGGCGCCAATCCTTTTCCAAACAGGACGGGCGTAACTCCTTCATCTTGACCCCCCGATTTGTAGTAAGAAACAATTCAGTTGGGCGATTTTTTAATGGGAAGAGCATTCTCACGTTCTAAGTGCCCACATGCGGTCATCTTTCGGGCATTCTTCAAAATTTGAATATTTGGGGCATGAAAATTATGAACTACAGGTACACAAGTTTGGAAGGAAATTATTTATTCATATCGATGTGAACATTTTACTACACGCGTACTTCAATGCTTGCTCTTAAACAGTATATTAAAGTATTTCATTCTATTTTAATGCAGATTAATTCAATTTATTCTAAAATCTGTTCAGCAATCATTAAAAAAAAAAGGATACAGATGTTTCGTACAGATGGAATCAAGACTAGCTTACGAAAAGAAGCGACTCATGATTTTAGTTATGCAATTTCAAAAACATTACTACAGTCCGATTGAAATTAAATAATATGAAATCGAATCATTTTCGTTTTCCAAATTGATTTACAACTTTTAATGTTTTCAAAGAATTAGCAAATCGATTTTATGTATTATTTTAAAAATTCCCTAATGTCATAAGGGGTGGAGAAATTGATTCAAAAATATAATTCGCATTACTTTAATAAACACACTTTAACAAACATATGAGTTTTTGACTCATTTTGCCTTCATCCATCCAAATTTCTTCTTCAATATAAATATAATTGTTTTTTTTTTATACCATTAAGCCGTTTCCCTTTCGGCGAGCCTCTAGGGGTAGGCGTGACACTACCCGATTCGGGTAGTGTTTCTAGGTGGATAGTTCCTTGTAGTAAATAACTACAAGTGTGGGCTCACCACACCCACGACCGCCAACAGCAACGCAGTAGTATTATTCTCGAACGGTCACCCATCCAAGTACTAACCGCGCCCAACACTGCTTAACTTCAGTGATCTAACGGGAACTGGTGTTTCCAGCGTGGTATGGCCGTATTGGTATTGGTATTGGTATTGGTATTGCCTAATTAAAATCTGAAAAAAGGTTACATAAATTTTTAAAAATTTCCAGACAATAATGCCAGTTTACTCTTATTCGGTGGTATCACTTTTTCTATGCCAAAAGGTTGATAAAACATTATTGGACATTGAACTGCATAATATACAAAAGTGTACACAATTTATATAATTGCAATTTTTTTGACATACTTTGCGTAATTCGTATTACTTAATATTTTCAGTAATATTCGTAAACTGGCCTGTTCACAAATATAAACTTATTCATGCGTAATTTGTATTTGCGAACGTTCTGTATTATTTTACTTTCTTCCCGTACGTGTTTTTCTCGTTTCTTCCACTTTTTTACACAATATTTGTTATTATTTACAACTAGTGCATTATCTTCATGAACCCCCCCCCCCCTTGTAACAGGTCGGGCTACCGCCCGACCTGCCCCTCCGGGGTTGGCGCCCCTGTACTTCACTACTACATTCAGCATTTATTGGGAAATCTACATTCCCGAATTAATGAATAGACATTTAAGACTTCCCTGGAATGAACTCAGGATATCCGATTTTTTATTTTTCTGTCTCACACTTTTTGCGATACGAATGCAGCAGTGAAACTGTCACTATTTTCCACTACATTCAAGTGCGTTCAGTTCAGCCTCCTGTCACCGAGAGTTGAAAATAGCCCATGTGTTGAAAACGGCCATGCGGCGGCGCTACTAGTAACTTTATTCGACTTGTTTTGACGGTTATATGGGTTTCCTCATGTAGAGCCGTTACAAACTTTTAAAAATGAAACAATAAAACGGTTTTTATGGAATTATTATAAAAATGGTCCGCTGAAGTTTTTATTAGTGGTTTTATGTTTGTTTATCGCATTAATTATGCCGAGGTATATTGCTCCGGGTTGCAAATCCGGTTACAAAACTGAATTCCGAGAGCTTGAAGATCCCGAATATGAAAAAATTCATTTTTTCGTCCTTCCTATTATATAACTTCTATTGAAATAACTATTATAGCTTTATGGAAAAAAGCTTGAAATCGGAAAAATGTCATCGTGAAAGCTGGCCAGTTCGTTTACAGTAAACGTTTTTTGAAGGAAGACATTCTCTATGAGAAAATCCTAGAAGGTCTCGATGGCACTATTTTGGGAAAGGCCAGTAATTATATAATCACCAAAAAATCTAAATGACAATTTAAAGATAAAACGAAAGTAAATTCTTTTTTATTCAATAAACTATTTATTTATTTTTATAATTATATTTTATGTTTTATTCCTTCATATTTTTCGTAATTTTTTAGTAGTAATTAATTTCTTTACGAAATATTTAAAGTATTTCATAATATTAGTAAAATTATTGAAACCTTTGTGAAATTCTTGGGAAATCATTGAAATCTTTGTGCACTCTTTGAAATCTATCTAAAAATTTTGTGAAATAACTGAAATCTTTTAAATATATCCGAAATCTTTGCAAAATATTTGAAATCTTTGAAATCCTCAAAAAATCATTGGAATCTTTGCGAAAAATTTGAAATATATTGGCAATATCCGATAATATTGGTAAAATTATTGACATTTTTGTCAATTGTTTGGGAAATCATTTAAATCTTTGTGCACTCTTTGAAATCTATCTGAATTTTGTATGAAATATTTTTAATCTATCCGAAATTGCCAAAGATGGAAATATTCGTCAATGTCTTTCTTTATGAGTCACGATACAAATGTTAGAATATTTTAGCTTTGTTACAAAGTTTATTTGATTTCAAACATATATGACATTTGAGAGTTCGTTATTTGTAATAGAAAATAATATTTCATGATGTGTCTCATTATTTGTTTATAATATATATATATATATATATATATATAATAATTATATTTATTATATAGTCGCATCATATTGTAAAACAGCAATATAAAAAAATTAGATCTTTGTCACTATATTTAAAAGTTAAAAATAAATGAATTGTGAAATTCCCATGAATATTTCAATTCCTGAAATTTAAATTTGCCGAAAATAATTAATTATTGATTAATTAATGATTAATTAAATTGTTTGTTTTATTTATAATTTCATAATTTAATTATTCAATTTGTATAATTCGGTGATTGTACAATCCGGCAATTTTATAATTCGGTCTCGAAGTCGGTCAATTTTAGTTTCGGATATTTTTATTTTCGGGATTTTATTTTTTGACAATTAAGAATCTTGTTGTTATTTAAAATATTTGAAATTTATTAATCCGATAATTTATATTTTCGACAATTTTTTTCATAAATTTGTGTGTTCGTCATTTATTTTTTCATTATTTTTTACAAGTTCCGAATATCCATGCAATTTCATTGGTTTGAATTATTTCAATTATGCCGCTTTTTCCTAAATTAAACAAAATAATAAGTAAGTAAATAAGTCTCATTTGCTACACAACTCTATACTATATGCAGGAAAAATTATTTTGAATTGTTTTTCATATTTATTTTGTAACTTGTATACTTTTTTGCTATGGTATTGCATGGTTTTGTAGAACAAAGTTACTACTAGCACCGCCGGCGGCCGTTTTCAACTCTCATGACACATTTTTTACATTGGGCAGTACAGTGGAAGCAGCCCCCTGGTTCAGTGCCTACTGTTACCAACCTAGTACGTAATTTTAGTTTTCCAGAAATCCAGGTGGCTCAAATTCAAGCCCTATATCAAATTCGAGCCATTTCCTCTATGCAAAAAATTGGTGTTATGTATTGTTCTCATCTGCCACTCGTTATGTCAAAGGAGTGAAAACAACCCCTCAAAGTCACCCCTAGAAAATGTTTCGAATGTCAGCTTTAAACGGACACATAATTGGAATCAAATAACTGTCAATTATGTGTCATTCGGTAATTATGTGTGAAAGTACTTCTTCTCTATTTAATTTAAAAAATTTTATTTCGCCTAATTAATTGGCAGTTATTTCGTTTCAACTATCTGTCTGCTCAGAGCTCAAAGTTAGAAAATTCTTTTTGGGGGTGACATTAAGGGGTTGTTTTCAGCCCCTTGACCTATCGAGTGGTCGACGAGAATAATACGCAACACAAATTAGTCTTTCATATCAATTGAAGTATGTATTGTAAATAATAATGATCATTGCATGAAATTTGATAGTGTAACTAACGTAAGGGTGGTTTACTCTCTTAGAAAGGCGAGTTCCACTTTTTTTGCACTTTTATCAGAATATTTCAGTGGGTAGCTAACGTGTTTCACCATCGGATTAAAAAAAAAACTGAAATTGTTCTTGTGTCAATAATTTGATAAGTAGAACAGAGGGGTAGTTTACCCATTTGAGATTTTTCTCCCTCATACATAGGGGGAGCACCCCTCAATTGTCACAATATCCTGTACATATTCGAAATTCAAAGGGAAATCCAATACAATTGATTTGAAAAAAATCATTGATTGGCTTACGTTCAGATAAAAAAACTCATTTTTGGGTGTGAACTTTGAGGTTTGTTTTCACCCCTTAGAAATGTTTTTCCGCAGATAAACAAAAACACGTGTCGCTTAGTTTTTGATGTCCTACTCTACTACATATATTTGTGAGTTTTTTCAGGTGAATTCGAAAACGCTCAAATTCAGAAGTGTTTTTAGGGCGATTTTATAATATCAACCACGCTGGAAACACCAGTTCCCGTTAGATCACTGAAGTTAAGCAGTGTTGGGCGCGGTTAGTACTTGGATGGGTGACCGTTCGAGAATAATATTACTGCGTTGCTGTTGGCGGTCGTGGGTGTGGTGAGCCCACACTTGTAGTCATTTACTACAAGAAACTATCCACCTAGAAACACTACCCGAATCGGGTAGTGTCACGCCTACCCCTGGAGGCTCGCCGAAAGGGAAACGGCTTAATGGTATAAAAAAAAAAAAAAAAAAAAAAAACCCTTAGTCAGGAAACTCCCTCGAAAAGTCAGGGCGGTATCTGTAAAATTTTACTTCGGAATTTTTTGAGTCATTATTTTACATAAATTCGATGTATTTTTCCTTCTTTTTGCGTTTTCATGAGAATATATTTTTTTCTAAGATACATTTATTATGGTTTATAATAATTTATAACCAATTTATGAAAATTATCACACCTATGTCTGTTGGAATAATTTTTCTATTTCAAATATTTCGTCAGAATTCCATTTAAATCCATTCTAGACATCAATAGTGAGTATTCAAGGAATTTAACATATTTATTGTAAGTGTGGGCGATTCGCAGGCACTTTTCGCCTCAAATATTGATTTGAGCTTCCAAGAGGAAAATATTTTCCCCCCGATAATCATTCGTTGCGCTAGCATTTGGAATTGATTTTTTTCAGGTGAATTTTCTAGGCTACACTGTGAGAAAAATCTGTATGAGATTTAATATACATGTGTGTGAAGCAAATATGCACTACCGCTACTGAAATGTAACATACATTGGTGTATTGAATTTAATATACATGTGTATTAAATTTAATATACAGGTCGGCATAGCAGTGTGCATGGAAACTCAAAGTGCTTTCATTTCTTTAAATCTTGTCATTTATTCGCAATTAAATTGATAATCTAGAATTCGTCGACTGAATTGTTATTTATAATGAAAGTGCGACGTATGGGTGGAACTTTTTTCAAAATCCAGTCTAAATAGTAGAAATTTAATGCTAGTACAGTTGATTGTAGGTTAGGTTTGTTATTTGTTTACTTAATTGATCTTTTCGACTTAAAATCCAGTCATATTTTTGATTAACTGGAAGAAGGTATCATGTTTTATTATATAGAGCCAAGAATTTATGTTGAACTTATTTTGAATTTGTGTAAAATGGAATTATCTGATTTTCTTGTAAGTGATTAACATGAATGTATATGAAATTTAATATACACGCTCTTAATCGCGATTTCATATGATTGATATATTAATTTTAATGCACAGGGGTATATTAAATTTAATATTATTTTTAACAGTATACATTACCCCTTACATGAACCTTAAGGACTCAAGTAAGTGCGAATGGAATTACATATAAACAGCGTGCCATTGTGAGAGCTTGTTTTCCCGCTTCAGGGGCTCTCAAAACGTGCATAGACCCTTCGCTAATACCCGAGCGCTTTGTATCCTTTTCTTAACGATTGGGTTCAATAAATGCCAAAGTTCTTCATAGAGTCTCTTGTTAATCCCTGTAACTCCTTTTAATAAATTGATCCTTGCTTCAAAATCCCTCCATTAAGAAAAATTGAAAAAAAATGTATTTCTATTCGATCTCAGGAAATATCGTTTTACTTAAGACCAAAACGCTTTGATGCTGCAGGGCGGCAGATGCAGACGGGTGCCAGTCGTTTTGAATATACGCAGACATCTTGTAATAATTGCGTGAGAAATATCGGCATACAACAGTGACCAACTCACCCAGTGCGGGAAACGGGTATCGCAATTAGGAAGAGAAAGGAGACCATGGAAGGGAAATTTTTCGCCCTTACTGAGCTACATGGTGCCTGCGCTGTTGAAAAAATCGGCACCAATTTCATCAACTTAAGACATGAACAAATACATCATATGTAACCGTCCGCGAAAAAACGGACCTGATGCAGAAAAAGTCGATTTTTAGTATTTGACTTTAAACGATAGCCTTTTATTTGCTCTTTAATAACAACAAGTATTGTTTCTGTATCTGAAGAATTCAAATTGCAATTAAACCGCAAAGTGAAGCACTCTTATGGAGTTCCTGTGTTGGTCCGCCTCTTCAATCGCTCCTCCTGTAAAATGAAGATACTGCGCGTTAGGTCCCTTCCTTTGCGGACTGTCACATATACATTACTGTTGTGTTCCCAACATTAGAAAAGCTTCTCTTATATCATAAAAATGAACAATATATTTTTTGAATTCACAAATTCGCATTCCTAGATCATAAGAGGTTATAGCAGGCACGTCAATAGATCATTTGACGTATCTCAAAGACGCAAAAAAACATGTCAGGTACAGTGCTGTATCGTTCGTACACGCAGAAAAAAGAACCCTATATTTTACTGAAAACCAAGTTAAATCTACTGATCTTCCAACTACGTATATAGACAACACGTCAGTTCAGTAAATTTCACAACTATAGGCAACTGAATATGACTATCATTGATGGTTACCAGTACCGATTCTCAAGTGCTGTTGACCTGCGGATCAGTAGATTTTATCAATCCAGTCGCTATTCTGCACTATTCCTCGATGCTGCAATTACGAATTATCATGTCACTTTGACGGATAATATAAACAGGTCTAACTTATGTTAACGGTGCAGACTATAGTTTGGACGGCTCTAAAAAAGGTAAAAAAATGCTGAAAAATAATTAATAAATAAGCAATCGGTTAATTCTGAGATATATTTTCGGATATACTTATAATTAATCGGTATTTGTAAGTTACAACGCTTATAAGACAATTAAAATTTCGCACGCAACGGGTGGGATTTGAACGCATAAACCTAAGCACACAAGTCAGTTACCTTAACCACTGGACTATTATTATTATACGTCGTGCGTCATCGCGGCACACGACAAAAGTTCTCGCATTCACTTCATATATATCCATACAAGTCAGCTGGAACAGTCGCGGAACGCAAGAACGTCTTGCTCCAATAAACTCTCAACTGTACGCGACCTGTGAATAAGATCATCTAAAATTGCATTATATATTATAAAACTCCTTCATTGCTGAGAGAGAATATGAATTAATGTGACGACTGTCACAGAAATGTCAAAAATAAATGTTTTTTAGGTGATGCAATCCATCCATTGCCGATGGCGTCATGAATTCATCCGGTGGTCCGCACGGATAGGTTGCGTTTATTACGACATTGAGGGCGGGCTAAGCAATCTATTCGGATCGGTAGATGGTACCGATCCTTCTGTAATGCTTACTGCACCAATATTGTAATCTCGGTTCAGTGGATTTTACATATCTTACCGTATTTGATACCAGATAATAGAGGTTTATTTTACTAAAGGATTGCCGTTAAATTCACCTTACTTTCACTGCGACATTTACGAAATGCTAAGTGATTTTGACATTTTCACCCCTTCATTGAGAGCTGTTTTTACTGTTACGGTTACAAGAAACACTTTACATTTCTTGACTAGTAAATATTACATTTCTTTTTTCTGCTTGTGCGACTCGTTATTTTTCGTTTATGAAATCTTGGATATGCTTCATACTTCGTGTAAGATATCTGCATTAATCTTTATTCTAACACGGAAACTCTTTGTAGTATTTTCAATAATTATACATTAAGGTATACTTATTATTGAACTTTAAACATTATCAATCCTTGTTTCTGAATGTTTTTGAAATGTGAATCTGTTATTTATACATTATATTGTATACGTTCTTAGTGAATTTTTCGCTTGATAAATTTCGCACTTGGAAAAGCTCACACCTAAATCAGGGCATTCAGAAATGCCCACTGGGCATTTTTGAAATGGGAGCCTCATATGTATGTATGTGTGTTAGCAGACACATAATAGCATTTTTGATTTGGCTGCCTTCAAAGTTGCGGACGTATTTCTCGTACGTGAACTAACTTGAGAAAATATTCTGTAAAACTGTCTTCACACATAAAAGATTTTGCTGTTTATATACTATAAAATCAGAATTGACTGTCATTTGATCAATGATTTCTTATTCAATCTTCAGTTTATATGCGAGGAAAATGCAGAAATATTTATTATTACATAAAATTTTTCTCTCTCTTAATATAAATGACTTTTAAGAATGCATGAACTCTTGAACCAAATATGCCTGAGATGATTTGATATTATGAGCCACTGAAGCATCTTACTACCGAGCTCGAATATAATATAAAATGTAAACCGAATCAATATTGCAGTTCAAGAGAGCGTAAAGGAATCGGAAACATAATTGTGTGAGCAGGTTATACATATGCAAAACAGGATATCTGTTAATTTTGAGACCACACAAAAAAATTGGATAATCAGATTCACTATTTCTCATCTTTAATTCAATGTTTACTTATTCGCATTTTACAAGAACAATTTGAATAATTTTTATACTTCATGAGATAGTAATCTCGAAATATAGAAAAACATAAAGTCAGCATTACTATTTCAAATTATGAGAAGGAAGATTACTAGAACTAGAAATTACTAGAAGAAACAGTCTCTCAGCTTCTCATTAACCCTCACAATTGCTTTACTAACTGCATATATTGTTTTTACTGCTTGTAGGAGCCATCCATTGACTCCTTACCCTTTAAGGACTTCCCAAAGCTAACTTTTATTTATTTTGTCAAAAGCTTTTTCTAAGTCAACGAATGCACAGGAAATTTCCTTTCCTACTTCCAAGCTTTCTTCTGTGATCTGTCTGAAGCTAAATATATTGTATTTACGGAACCTAATGAGCTGATACCTCTGTAATTATTGCAGTTGCTTCTATCTCTCTTTCTTTTGTATGTTCGTACGATAATCGCTTTTCTCCATTCGTATGGAACTTCTGTCTCGATACATAAATTTATCAATTCGCAGAACCTGTGAGGTATGTATTCGCCACCGTATTTGAGTATTCCAGCGTTAATACTGTCTAAACAAGCAGCTTTACCGTTTTTTAATTCCCAATTATATATCTAACTTCAGTGACACAGACTTTCTCAGTTGAGTTTTTTGATGTATTACGCTCTATGTCGCAGTTCTGTTATCCTACAGCTTCACTTCCTAATAATTCTTCAAGAGAGTCTTTGAAAACGTCTACTATCCCGTCTGTCACATATAGCATTCCATCTTTGCTGTTTCTCATGCTAAAAAACTATGTACTTTTACTTTCCTCCATCTTTTCAACTATTAGTTTCTTGCTTCCTTCAAAGTCATATTGTATTTTCTTTTCTTCTTCTGTTCTGACTCCATCTTTACTTTCCTTGACTAGTCGTTTAGCATTCCTATTTTTCTGTCTGTTATCCTTTTTGAGCCTATTTCTCTTCTCATCGCTAAGACCTGTGATGTTCAACGTTTTCTTGTACGCTTCTTCCTTCTCTTCTCGGGCTGCCTCGATTTCATCATTCCACCATACATCACCAGAATTTCTTCCTACAACCACCGTACAACACACTTCAGTCCCGGTTCCAACAATAATATCCCGTAGCATAACTCGTGCGCCTTCTATATCTTCATTGCTTATAAATGCTTCCCAAGTAGCCCTATCTATGCGTTCGTTTAACTTATTCTGAAAATCTATTCGCACTTCCGGTTTCTGTAAATTTGCAATCTTGACTCACGTTTGTTTCGTTTGTTTCCTTCTCTTTCTTCCCCATCACCGTCCCAGGTTCATTTTGGAGACTAGAAGGTAATGGTCAGTATTGCGTTTAGAGCCCCTCATGAATCTTGTATCTTTTACTAGTGCTCTTGCTCATTCATCCGCAACAACGAAGTCAATTATAATCTGGTTATTTCCTCTACACCTGGTGTGCGAGTGGATCATTTTATGTCGAAACCAAGTATGTGTGATAAATAGGCCCTTTTCTAAGAATAAGCTAACTATTCTTTCAAGTGTGCCAGAAGGCGTCTTTGACTTCTCTCAGATCGCTAACAACTGGGGCGTAGCACGCAATGACAAATAATCTTCTGATTCCTACCTCCTATCTAGCCCAAAAATCTGGGAGATACAAAATCATGGTCTTTGAGATGCTGCCTGGCTTTTCCATTCATAATTAAACCCACCCCTTAACTACCATGTGATTCACTACTTACTCCTGACCATATTCCAAAACCGCCTTTCAGCACTCCATTTTCTATGTTTTTATATTCGCAACCCTTTATCTTCGTCTCAAGTACACATAAAATATCTAGTTTCCTCACGTGCATAGTTTCTCGTAGTTATCTTACTTTAAGATATCCTCTAGCATTCCAAACGCCTAGCCTCCATTCATCGCCTGAAACTCGACCTCTAAGTTCACTGTGTGTATGCATTTCATCAATCAAAGTTTGCTTCCATTCCGAGGCTATTTTGTTGTTTGTATTATTCGCTGTTCAGATTGTACACCCAGTCACCACCTTCATGCGCGAAATTTGTTTTGCGAGTCGAAATCATGTCCAAGTTGAGTAGTAGGTCAGAGAATGAAAACCGAGAGTCTTAATTGGTTGTTGTTTTATGCTCATAAGGTCACCAGCCTTCAACAAATGAAAATTGTTTTTTATCAAATGAAAATTGTTTTAAGAAATGCTGAATATCCTTCAGGAAAAATATCACTCTCAAATCCATTAATCATGTCATTAATTCCAGATAATAATAACTTTTATCGCTTCAAAGAGGAAGAAATTATTAAAGCAAATACAAATTATTCAAATAATCACCAAATATCGTATGCAAATACATTGCTCTCAACGTTTTTTAATTGTGGAATTATTTCCAGAAAATGATAACTTTCTACGATTTTTGGAAAAAAAACTGTTTGTGGAAATGAAAATTGTTCAAAAAATCACCAAATATGTTAAACAAGAACTACTACTCTTGACGTTCATCAACTTTGTATAATTTATCCTAAAAGATAATAACTTTTCACGATGTACAGGGGGGGGGGATTGTTTAAACAAATGATAATTATTCAAATAATCAAAAATTATTCGAAATATACTCAAAACTCGTCACTTATTGATTAAAAATAATTCATGTTGAAAACATTTTTAAAAATACCATCTTCAGCATGAACTTGATAGAAAACTGCTATTTTTCATTTTCGATGCATTTTCCTGGCAGAATAAAAAAGAGTTTGAAGTGTAAAAATCAAAAGTTATTAGGTGAAAATTATTCCTTGGAGGTGACTGTACTTAAATTCACAAATAGTTTATAACAAGTACTTCTTTCTAAATTTTTTTTTAAAATCGAGCTCTTCTAATTTAAAACCTCATGTCAATTTCAAAAGCCCGCAAGCACGGGTTACCGTTGAGAAAAATCACGGAAATATTAGGTATTTTCACTTCATAATCAGCTAACTTCACTACGTTAACTGCTGAGGGGAAAACAATGGATCAAATGCACGGGATTCGCTTCATTTTTGCCCTATTTTGTTAATATCTTCGTAAAAACTATTTTTTTCTATATAAATGTAATTGAAAAATAGTTTCTGTTTTTTAAGAACTATTGAATGACATAATAAAATAGTAATAATTATTATTCATTATGAAGATATTACCAAAATAAGGTTTTGTCCCATGCATTTGATCCATTGTTTTCCCGTTAGCACTCAACGAAGTGAAATTAGCTGATGGTTGAAGTAAAAATACCTAATAGATATATAGGACTTTAATTTTGTGAAAACTTTCGATTAAGTAGCGCGTTTACGTTCTTTCGTTTGAGACAATAGTATTTCCAGATATGACGGAGCAACGTTGTGCCACATTTTAAGGCCGCCGCTGCACGAAAAATTACGCTGCTGTCGCGGTAAATTAACGGTGGTATCCAAACAAAAATAAATAATGATTGAATTCAAGAAGATGAATAAAACAAAAGAATCAAAAATATGAATGCTATATTTGGCACAGATTTTGATTGTTAAATACTCATTATTCAATTGAACACATAAAATACAAGAGCTTTAACTTTCACTAAAAAAAATTCCAACTAAATTTGCTGGTTAATTCAACTAGGTTGCTTCCGGTTAAATCTGATTATTATCACTTCAAAACAATATCAGGTTTATTCTACAAATTATCTTTCATTTTTGTAAATCAAAATCTTCGATGCATTTATATAATAAAATTCTTGATAGCTTTTATAATACTTATTTAGATCAAAGTGTCAAAACAAATCGACTATGAAATAATGTTTTAACAATTATTTTTTGTTAAAGACAATTAGTAAGGATATGCAAGTATTTTTACAAATAGAGATCAGACAAAAGACACACGAAATAAAAGAAAGGAAACATGTACAGACTCCTTATTTCAAAGACTTCTACGAAGTTCATGTTTTTGGAAATGGCAATATTAAATATTTGCATTAGAAAGACAAAAAATAATGTAAACCATGATGTTCCATATTTTATTGCCTTAGAATTAAAAAAAAACCCCTGACGGCCCAGGTGGAAATAAACCACTTGCGCAGTCCTGGCTGGTAATGCCCCGCAATACTGCGTGCGGTTCTAGCGTGGCACTATACACCAGTACTGGTTCTGCGCTGGCAACCTGCTGGCGTACGAAAATGCTGGAGTTCATTTTGAAAATGATAAAATATCATATTATTGTTTTTAGAACGCATTTGCATCATTCAGTCATCATCATACGACTGCATATCGTCCGAACATTATTTATCATTACAAACATGTAAATTTCATTCCAACCTTTTGGTAAATTCTAACACCCACTATTGCTATACTTTAAAGACATGACAAAAAGGTGTTCAAACAATGAATAATAATTGATTGTGAGTATTTTGTCTCTAATATTATCGGTCCTCCTTAGAATAAATACATATGTTACGTTTTGAACATTATATTACCAAACAAATTTCTAACGTAACGGGGTTTAGAACCTACATCTATACCCAAATCTATCGCTTTGCAGTTGATAGTCTCAACCATCAACTCTATATCTACAGAATTGAAAGTCATTGAAAAGCCATCCTCATAAACCACAGCTCAAAAATGTTAAAAAATCAATTTTCCGACTATCTTTTCTGATAATTTTTTTAAATTAATCATTTAAATCCATTACAATTTCCCTTCGTGTAATATTTTGTTTTTCTGTATTATCTACCATTTTACAACTTTTTATGATAATATAAAATGTTATTTTCAATAAGCATTCACAATTTCTATCGACAAAGCCTAGAAATTTTATCGCACCCTGTCACCATTTTTTTAATGAGAATTTTTTTATAACTCCTGTGTAACTTTTTGCTTCTTAGGTGTTTTATACCATGTTAAAACGATTAGCATTTATAATGAATGTAAATTTTTGTAAACATTGACAATTTATCATAAAGATGGAACTTAGCATTTGAAAAAAAAACAGGGAAAACAATTGTTTTCGCGATAGTTGTATTTATAGCTTTTCACAATTTTAGAAGACCTAAACCATATTTTAAATGCATTTTTTTTCATTTTTCCAATATTTATACTGTCGGAATAGTACTGTCCCGATCGTGGAGCCAGTCGTCGCCATGTATTGATAACCCGTACTGGGCCAGAATTGCGTCAGTGCATGGTGAACTCCGGCGGACTACAGAATTTTTCACCTGGGAGGGGGGGGGGGGGCGCCAAGGCAGACGACGACTTGAAGCTACGCAGTAAATAAATCGATCGCGCTGGGAAAGTGAAACATCAGTAGTTTGTCAGATACTGGTTCAACTGAGCGGCTGAGAATAAAAAGTGGAAATATCTCGCAGGTGAGTAAAACGCAGCTATAGAAAAGTGCCTGAAAAAAATTGGACATAATTTCACGTCTGTAAAAAGGAGTGATAGAACACTGGCAGTAAAAAGTAGACAACGGTTTGCCGGCCCCCACCACTTTCCCATCTGAGAGCAACACATGCAAACGTAGCGAGTCGGTGAGATGGCTCTGTTACGCATTGCGTCGGCCATCCTCGTGTACAGCCGAAAATGCACGAGCGCGAACCTGTGGCTCGGGCCGAGCCGAGCTCGCCCGACTTCACGATTCGGTTTCGTTGCCTATTGTGAGGTTTGGGTTGATTTTTGTTTTCAAAAATTCACACCTACAGGAAAGGCTTCAAATACATGTAATGAAGACTTGAAATATTCAATGATTATGTCTTTCAGGAATTCTTATGGAATATTTTAGACGATCTGATTCTACAGGGAATAAATTATAAGACACTGGAGGTTTATATAGTTCAAATATATTGAATATTGATATGGGATTTTAATATTAGGTTAATAATATCTATCACTTTCAAGTGATTTCATTTTTCAATCGATTTTAAATATTGTAAAGTTAAAATGATAATAAATAATTATTATTTTTAATTTATTAAATTAATCAACATTCCTAATAA
>CAKNXH010044538.1:0-15026 GCA_932178445.1 Andricus quercusramuli
TGACTGCCAGCCCCCAAAGTCCGCGCCGCATCGTCCGGCCCGTGCTGCATCGCTCTGTTTGCGCTGTATTTTTCAAAACGGTCAAGGTCATTCTTGAAGTAACTTTCAACGAGGAATCCAGTGGTGAACTTGAATTTAACCTTGAGTTTGACCTTCAAGGTCATTTCAAGGTCAACTTTGTTTTTTTAAATGGGAACCCATATTTTTGACAACGGCAATCGAAAGAGCGGGAAATTTTACGTTGAAAAATGTACTTAGGTCATGAGTCAAGGGTGACCTTGAACTCCAGCTGAAGGTTATTAGGCTTGACTCAGGTATGGGGTGGGTCCAACCTGTACAGCTGCGGCTCAGGCTTTTACGAAAAATGTCGAGATCATTTTTGGAGTAACTTTGGGTGCAGTTCCGAATAGCTGAATTCTCCGATTTTCTTGAAAATCCGTATACTTATGTATTTTGACTCGCTGATCACGAATATTATAGTGAAAATTTGCGACAAGGTGATTTTCATGGTAAAACCACAAAAAACCATAGAATCATGGTTTTTTCCGTTTATTTCAGCCATTACGAAAAATTTAACAAAATTGTTCAAACAAAAAATATAGATCTCATCGAGGTACACATTTTTTGTTGCAAATATTTTTTTCTGCGAGTGATAATTTTCGAGAAAATTAGCGATACATCGATTTTCATGGAAAACCCATGAAAATCATGGACTTTTGCGTTTATCTAAGCCAACACGCACAATATCGCCAAATATTCCAAACAAAACTTGTAGATCTCATCAAGTTATACATTTTTTGTTCGAAACATTTTTATCTACGAATGATATTTTCTGCGGAAATTAGTGATACATCTAACCGTCAGCTCTTTCCTTACTGTTAATTACCATGGCGACAGGCCCTAAGTGGCGACGAGAGACCTTAAGTAATGGCAGCAACCACCGTCTGCAACGTTTCCAACGTCTCGTGGGAGCAGATGGCACCCCTGTCATTTGTCACAGAAATAATGTTGGCCAAAACCTTTCCCCCATCCAACGTCCCGTGGGGGGTGGAAAGGCACCACTGTGACTGGCTACATAAATAATGTTGGTCAAACCCCTACCCCTTTCCAAGGTCTCATGGGGGGCGGAAAGGCACCCCTGTGACTGGTTACAGAAATAATGTTGATCGAACCCCTATCCCTTTCCAACGTCTCGTGGGGAGTGGAAAGGCCCCTCTGTGACTGGTTACAGAAATAATGTTGGGGCTTATTGCACTGAAATCTGTTACATTTCAGCAGATGTATCACTAATTTTCTCGAAAACTATAACTCGTAAAAAAAATGTTTCAGACAAAAAATGTGTATCTTGATGAGATTTATAACTATTATTTAAATATTTTGCGAAATTTCGCGTATTGGCTTAGATAAACGGAAAAAACATTGATTTTTATGGGTTTTCTTATGGTTTCACCATGAAAATCGCCTTGTCGCAAATTTTCACCATCATATTCGTAATCAGCGAGTCAAAATACATAAGTACACGGAGTTTGAAGAAAATCGGAGAATTCAGCTATTCGGAACTTTATCCGTAACTTTTAACGAGCAATCCAGTGGTGACCTTGAATTTGACCTTGAGCTTAACCTCCAAGGTTATTTCAACGCCAACTTTGTTTTTTTAAATTGGGAAACCCTACTTTTGACAACGGCAATTGAAGAGCGGGAAATTTTTCATCCAAACATGTACTCAGGTTATAGATCAAGGACGACCTTGAACATCACCTGGAAGGTCAAGCTCAAGGTCAAATTTAAGTTTACTACTGGAATCCTAGTTAAATGTTCCTCCAATAATGACCTCGACGGTTTCCGTAAACGCCTGAGCCTAATAACTGCGCCTAATAACCTTCAGCTGGAGTTCAAGGTCACCCTAGACCCATGACCTAAATACATTTTTAAACGTAAAATTTCCCGCTCTTTCGATTTCCGTTGTCAAAAATATGGGTTCCCATTTAAAAAACAAAGTTGACCTTGAAAAGACCTTGAAGGTCAAACTCAAGGTCAAATTCAAGTTCACCACTGGATTCCTCGTTGAAATTTACTTCAAGAATGACCTTGACCGTTTTGAAAAATACAGCGCAAACAGAGCGATGCAGCACGGGCCGGACGATGCGGCGCGGACTTTGGGGGCTGGCAGTCAGTAGAAAACAACGGCTTTGACATGGCAGTCACTCGGGAATATTTTTCTTATGCCTTCATTAAATTATTTTTTTTTGTTCGTGCATTTTAAAATCAGCCGAATTTTCAATAAGATTTTTCGCGATTTTTGATTGGCAGTCACGACTTAACAACGGATTTCGAGTGGCAGTCACTCGAAATCGTTTTTAGCAATGTTTTTACTATATGTTAACAAATTTTCATGCATAACGCGATGGGTCGGTTCTTTATGCATAAAAACACTATCAACAATTTTTTTATCAACAAACGCAACGGATTCGAGATGGCAGTCACTCGATTAGATATTGTACCCATCCGAGGCTATATTATATAATTTTTTCAGCCATTTAAAAATCAGCCGGAAAAAATTTCACCAGCTCTTGGACTATTAGGGTCCCGCGGAGGATAGATCGATCTAAAATATTTCTGCCACGTATCTAAGTCTATATATTCCCTATTTGAAGACCCAAATTTGTAACCGTTAATTATTTTCCAAAATTGTTTGGAGTCCTTTGCCATTGTTAAGGAGTCTAAAAGAGCTTTCTTATAAGCCTCCCTCTTAGAGTGCAGCAAATTCCCATGATCTTTTTTATTTTTATCATAAATTTTAAGACAGTCCTGGTGAAAATTCTCCTTTTTGCATTTTTTGAGTAAACATTTGAGATCTTCTTTACTTTTTTTACATTCTGTATCAAACCATGGTTTCGAATAACCTAGCTTTTTACTCGGATTTATAATCAGATTTAACTTTTTTGCTGTCTCTTTAATAGATAACATCAAATTGTTTGAAAGCTCATCTACCGTTAACCTCGCCGAGTCAATATTAGGGGGAAATTGAATTTTCTTCCTGTATTCTTTGCTTCTCTCTTCACTCCACTTATAATATGAATTTTCGGCTTTACAAACAAAGTTATTTCCACTCAATAACGTTATTACTATTGGGAAGTTATCGGAACGGGTCGGTACGTGTAAAACTTTGAAATCTTGAATTAATTGAGTTCCCAAAGAATTAGACCAAGCTAAGTCTATGATAGATGAGCTTTCTTTATTTACGAAAGTGTATTGAGCCGGGTAGTCACCTTTAGATCTTCCATTGAGAACATAAAAACCATTTTCTTCAAAAAAATCAACCACTCTTTGACCTCTCATATTTTGTTCTAAACTCAGACTCACTCTTGCGTCGGATAAATCGGTATTTCCGCCTAAGAAACCTTCCTCTAATTGATTCAATTCACCCACCCATCCATTAAAGTCACCTCCAACATTTATAGCATAATCAGGAAACTTTAAAGAAATGTCAAAGAGTTTTTCTCCTAGATCATTCAAAGATTTAACGATATCTGACTTTGGACTAAAGTAAATTGAGCCAATTATCACATGACAAGCATTACCTTTGATTTGTACAAAAATAGAATCCTCAGATACGCAAATTGTTTCCATTTTGTATTTATTTACATTATTGATGATTGCGAGACCTCCTTTCGCTCTTCCTTTTGTTGACTCTCTTGTAGCTACACTGTACGCAATTTGACAGTCGAAGTCTCGATGAGGTGAAATGACGCAAGGGGGATTCGTGAGCCAAGTTTCACTAACACAAATTATATCGTCTGCTGTGGTATAGCTGTAGATATCTTCTAGATTTCTAAATCCCCTAACATTCCAAAATATGATTCGGGGAGGTATCCGCGTCTCTGATTCTCTTATGTTCTTGGGTTTAACGCCGTATTTTCTTCTTCTAAGTCCTTTTGTAAAAAACAATCAATTGTGCCGCCCGTTTGCGAGTGTTTGGGCTTCTTAATTATTGATGACTTTGGTGGACGACCTCTCTTGCGACTAGCTGTTGAACTTATCGATGTAATCGAATCCCCACCATCCGATTGGTAGCCTTCCTCTGATATTTTTATAATTGTTTTTTCAGTTGATTTTTCATTCTTAAGCAGTTTTTGGATGGACGTCAGATCATAATATGTATCCTCTATGCGAATTCGTGTTCCTCTGATAGATGAGTTTTTTCCTTGTTGTACCAGCTTTTGTTGACAATCCCTAAGATTTTTACGAATTTCTCTTTGTTCACAAGAATAATCATTTGATACAGAGACATTAAGAGCACGAAGTTTTTAAGCGTTCTTAAAGATGTTACCCTTACATCGTGGGTTGGAAAACGTTATCAGGATAGGCCTAGAACCTTCGATTCTTCCAAGTCTTATAATTTTCTGGAAATTGTCATCGACTATTTTTATGTTTGCTTCGGTGAAGATTTTTTTAATCGTCTCAAAAAGATTCTCGTTGTTACTTGGAATGTCTTTAACATTATATAGGATGATGTTTTTATCTCTTTCTCTGTTGATGAAACTTTCAAGTTTATTTGTCAAAATAGATACTTTCTTCTCAAGGGATTTATTCTTCTCTTCCAAATCAAGGCATTTTGTTTTATATACCTGCAGGTCTTCAAGAATTTTTTCGTCTGAGCTCTTCAAAATTTTGATGTCTTCTGTCATTTGGTTGACATTTGTTTTTGTAAACTTCACATCCTCTTGCATCGCTAGAATCAAATTTTTGAGGTCCTCGTTGGTTGTCATTTTGAATGACTTTCACTGATCACTTGACCGAGTTTGTAATTTCTAGACTCCCGTATTTACTCAGAAACTTATACACTATAACACTCACAGAAACTAAGGCTCTTTGGAGCAAGCTTCAAACACGTCTGAACGCTACCGAAGTCATAGCCGAACTCTAAAAGTAGTGTAATAAATAATAAGTGTAATAGCAGCTTTTGGAAAGAGCTTCTAAATGGTCCGCGGAGTTTTTTTTGTCCAACTACATCCGATAAAAAAATGGCATCAAAGTTCCAGATAAGAAATTTAAAAAAAATTCATGTCGTCATAAAATATTTTAAAAACCAAAAAAAAAATATGACATGATTGGAAAGGTCTTCGAAAAAACTTTAAAATAAGATGCAGCGAGATTTCATTTAATGATTTCACGTTAAGATACGAAATTTTTAGATTTTGGTGATTTTAGTCTAGGGTGGCCAAAAGTAACTGGACGCCAGTGAATATACTTATAGTTTCAATCTTTATTTTAAACTAGCATGATTCTAAAACATTCTTTTACCAATCTTTCAGAATCCAAAATTTTTTTCTAACTGCATTAAATTTTTCACATTTTCTGTTTGTTTGAAAGCTCGGGAAATTCAATTGAATATTCTAAAAATGTTAAAACGTCTGTCTGGATAAAAAACCTTCATATTTAGATTTATATATTAATACTAAAAATTTAGGTCCATTCTTAATTACTTTTGTTTATGGCTTAGTTTTAGAAAGATGAATTTTGTACGGAAAATATTTATGAAATTTGCAAAATACGAAATATTATAAAATAAGGAAAATTGATTAACTATAGCAACATACCTCCTTCGAAAAGTAGTTTAATAAGTTTATTTTCCTTCTTTTTTGCCGTAAGTTGTTATCCTGTATTTTTTTTCTCAATGTGACTTATACAACTGTCAATATCGCCATAATTTTTCTTAGCTTCTTTCCAAGCTTCGTTCGCTCTTTTCTGCAGGTCTTGGGCCGATGTGTCCGGCCAAGCATTTTTGTAAGATTTGAAAAACCTCTGATAAAGATCGTCCAATTTTGAAGACATTTTTATCAAAAAGAACAATTAACGCATATCACAAACACTTTTTGCAACACCCACCTCTAAAGTTGACGTTTGCATGCATGTAGATGGTGCCTAAAGGACCTTATTTGAGCAGACTGTGCGTGAAAAAATTTTCGCGCATGCGCAGTTTGAAGATGGCTTACTTTAGACACTGGTGAAAAAGCTGCGCATGCGCACATTCGAGATGAGGTACTTTAGACACTGGCATAGGTAACTTTAAGCACTGGTGTTGGTATCTTCTTGAAATAAATTTACATTTAACTTGAGCAAATGTTTTAATGATTGAAGTTTTGTTTTTAGGGTTTCGTAGCCCCCCCCTCTGGGAGAGGGGGCAAAAAAGCATAAGCGCCAACATTTTTCTTCAATAATTTTTTTCCAACAAATTTTTTTCAACAAATTTTTTTTTTCAAAATTTTTTTTCACCAAATTTTTTTTTCAAAATTTTTTTTTTTAATTTTCCTTCAAAAAATTAACATTTTTTTGCACAAATTTTGTTTTCATAACATTTTTTTCAAAAATTTTTTTATTCCATTTTTTTTCAAACATTGAAAAAAAAATTTTTTTTTGTAATTTCTTTACTTCACTCTATGCAATATAAAATTAGTATTTTTCGTTACCACCTCCTGACAACTTTTTCGGACGGGCGTTGCAAAAAATAGCGTGTGATACACGTGCGCGTAGGTGATTGTTAACTCGTATGATTGCATCATTCGCCTGCGGTTCGAAGCACTCGTCTACGGTTTCGCACTCGCTTCGCTCGTGCGCTAACCACCGACTCATGCTTCGAGCCTCCGGCTTATGCTGCAAAATTCACACTCGCACACAATCACCTATTTTACGCACTTGTATCACAAATAACTATTTCACAGGGGAAAAAACGTCAGCAATTTGATCGTGTTTTGTTTTTCAAACTAATGCAATCGTGTGCCACAGATGTCGCATATGTAGGATTCAGCATATGGCGGTAAAATACAATTTAAAAAAAACGTAAGTTATACTAAAATAAATACGTAGAAAAATAATCTTACGTAAGAAACATTTTTTACCCCCTCCTCCCCCGATGTAAGGATTCGTAAGATTTTTTGGACCCCCACCCCCCCCTAAAAGCCTTACGTAATTAATGGACGTTCGCAAAGGCCCAAATGCGAATTTTGGTGGTTCCGTGGTACCTGTAATAAAATTCGTCCATGAAGGCTAGAGTTGTTAGAAACTTCCAGCCAATTTCAACAGGCTTTTGCCCATTTATTTACGACTTCTCGCCAAATGCTGAATGGACCCCACAAACCCTGAAAGGTATTTCGAGCTGGGTCACTGAGTGTACAGACACTATTGTTCATGAAATTCAGGTGAAACAAGCGACAGTGTATAGCTAAGGATCATTTCTTTGAAATTATAATTGCTATGAATATATTAAAGATATTACTTCCTGTGTCACGTAAAAATAATTCACTTGTAATAATTATACTCTCTAAATTTGAATTAGTAGACATTTTACTAATTCATTCAGTACACTTTATTTTGATTGATGAATCAGTTATTTTCAGAAGGTTACTAATTTCAACAGTAAAAGTACCGTAACTGAAGTTAATCAGTTATACCGTACCTGCAGTTAATCAATTAGACTTATAATAAATTGATAGAGAAAGAATTTCTGAATAAAGATTTTGTTTATACTTCAATGTAATTAATAATATTGAAGTGTATTTTAAAATTTTCATTTTAATGAATAAATAAGAAATTATTAAATGTGTGAGCAAATTTTAATCTTTAAACAATTTTACATTTGAAAATGGTGCGCAAATATATATAGCCTCTACAAATCAACTGATTTCTTCAATACAACTATAACTGATCTATCAGTTCTATTACTGCAGGTAATAATAATAACTGATTCAATTAGTAATTTTTGTTTTACTAATCCAATCAATACGTTTCTACTAATTTGCAGTGACTCAATTCTAGCTATAGCAATTAGTAGAATTTAACTGACAATCAGTTACATTTTAGTAATTCAAATTTAGAGTGTAACGTGATATAATATACGTAACTTCATAAACCTGAATAATTTCTGTTTAATAATACCGTGTATGTAAATCGTAAAAATATGTAAAATCACTTTTTGTCACAACTTTTCGAGTGGAAATCAATCTTCATATAAAAAGTGTAAGAGAAAAAAATATGCACGCTACGTGGGAACATTCTTACTGCGCGCTTCTCGCCACATTTGTCATGCGATCCTGCAGCGCGGATACGCTCTCGCGCTTTGCACTCGTTTTCGTACGTTCAATTAATGCATTTTGACTGCATTTGTTAAAATATCATGAATTGTTTTTCAATTTGTTTTTACAGACGGTTCTCAAAGCACCTGCGGCTTTGACGATTACATATGCTCATTGTGACATTCGCGACCGATATTTAATTTATACAGAAGGTTCCATCTAAAAAATAAAATTATGTAGTAACAATGGAACGAAATATAAGAAACAGTTATGTTTTCCGATATGATGTTAATAAAAATATGAGCATACTTTTAATTTACTAAAGGGAGACATTAAACCAAACACTTTGATACCATTAATTCAAAATCCGGTTCTGACACTACTCTTAAAATAACTTGTATTCAGTTTTGAAAAAGGTATTGAAAATCATTTATTTTACCTTACATTTATTCATTTGATTAGGTAATTACCTAGACCAAATGCACTATCTGGCCGTTTCTAAAGATAAATACTAGTTTTTTTTTCAACGTAATGATGTGTATATAACTAAGATCTACCCCTTCAGGGAGCTCACATGACAACAGTTGTTTAAATAAATTTTCATCATCCTTATTATTATGAAGGAAAATAATTGCGTTTATTTAAGGTGTTAGCAGCCTTTTATTTGGTAATAGTTCTATTCTATCGATTCATAGTAATTGTTAATTGTTTAATCAAACTCAAGTAACAAATGTATTGTTCGATAATTCTGAAGGTAAGAAAACTTAGATTTTTCAACGTAACCAACTGTTATTAAATAATTTGTAATCTTTTTTTTTTAGAAACCATGATAACCATCTGCTATTTTCATTGTCATTAATAATTTTATAAATCAGTTTTTGTCCACTCATGTATTCAGAACAAAAGAGTTATTTTATTTTGTAAAATGCCAATGGGCATTAAGAAGAGGAAATCTGTTATTTTACTGATAAGCAAGTTATGAGTCGTCCTCCTTTTTTAATTTCCAACGGACCTCTTGAAAAATTTTGCGGAGGGGGTCACTGAAGTGACTTACAATTCAAAATCAGACCCTGTGCTTATCAGCTGTGCTTATTGCAATGCGAAAAAGGAGATTGGACTCACTTGCACAAGTCAAACTCACAATTCTTTGCTTACTATAAAAATGAGTTATTCATACAGTTTACATGTTCAACTGTACTACTTCAAATAGTTATTCAAGCTATTTGGTCTAGTAATCTTTCTTTTTATAATTTGAAGTAGTAATGCTGACTTTAGGTTTTCTATATTTTGAGATCACTATCTCATTCAGTATCAAGAAATATTTGAATTGTTTCTTGTGCAAGGCGAACAAGTAAACTTCAAGTTAACAATACATAAACGTAAATCTAACTATCCACTTTTTTCCGTGAATGAAAATTATATTCTGATGAGTGCGAAATCGTTCATACTGAATTCGGAATAAATCGGAATAATAATAATAATAATAAATCTTTATTGAGTTCGTAACAAGAAGGATATGTACATGGCAGACAGAGTTAACATAAGAACCCAAAGGGCGAGGTACAGCTTAAAGCTGCTTTCAAACCTAACCCTCTTAATCTAATTTAAAATATAAGTAGACGATACTTAAAAACTAGGGCTTGAATATATAGTTTTCGAGATCATTGCAGAAATAGATAGAAACTGATTGTGGTACCATAATGCGAAATACTCTAGAACTTACATTAAAGTACGGAACTTAAAGATAAAAGAAGACGAGAATCAAATTACTTATAATGAAGAGACAAATCATGTTGCCGTGCGAAGTCGTTCAGTTGTTTCCTTCCTTACAGTGGGGATAGAGTAAGAAGCCAGCGGGTTTTTTAAGCTGTTTAAGAGGCGCAGAGCCGCGTAGGAAAAAATGGATTCCCCTTTCGATGTGTTCGCTCGCGGGACATATAGCTTGCCATCGGATCTCGTTGCAACAGATTTTCTAGCTCGCTTATCTTCTACAAATGACAATATATCAAATAAATATTCCGGAACGCCCTGCGAGAGGACCCTGAAAGAGAGGACACACAGTTGCACTTCCCATCTGTGCATTATTTTCAGCCAGCCAGATTCTTCCAAGGCGGATGTAATATGGTCGTATTTTCTAATTCCATATGTGAATCTGAGGCACGCATTTTGCACCCTCTGTATCCTCTCTCTTAGAGTGGCATTTAGGCAGGGGCCGTATGTCGTATACGCATATTCAAAGAGGGACAGTACCAATGACTGACAAAGCAACAGTTTTACCCTGAGTGGAAGGGAGCGACGGAAGGGATACAGTTTTCTTAAACGCAGATACGCCGCTTTGATTTTAGTGGTTACATGATCCTCGAAACTCCAACTGGATTGCATTTTAAGACCTAGGTTTTTCGCTTGAGCTACGATGGACAACAAGGATCCGCCTATCTCAAAGTTGGGTAAGCGAGCATCGTTGAAGTTGCCTATAGGAAGAATAACGGATTTAGCAGGGTTAATAACAAGAGCTCGCTCTTCAGCCCACTTCGCGATGAATTCCAAAGCCAGGGATAACACTGCTGTACCGCCATCTAGATCGTCCAGTTTGCAGCGTACATATACCTGCGTGTCGTCCGCATACATGTAGATCGTGACTTTCACCTTGCTCCCGGATACCGCTTCCAAAATCGACAAGAATTTCCTCAAGGGGTCTGGTAGAACAGCACCCTGTGGGACCCCTTTACATAGTGATCGGACGGGTGACGATCGAGAGGTTAAGGTGTTCGATATTTCAACTCGCTGGCTTCTATTCGAGAGAAAGCCACTAAACCAAGACATTTATTTCCCAGAAATTCCCTCAGATTTTAGCTTGGCTAGAAGAAGTTGGTGGTCGAGGGTTTCGAACGCCCGAGTTAGATCGAGTAGGGCTAAAATAGTGATTTCCGAACAGCCCAGTGACCGGCCTATCTCGTCTGATACATGGAGCAGGGTTGTAGCCGCCGAGAAACCTTTCCTGAAACCAGACTGGTGATTTGAGAGGATCCCATTATTGCTCATGTATGGAGACAGCTGCTGAAGGCAAATTTTTTCTAGGATCTTTGACAGATAAGGAAGAATAGTAATCGGGCGTAAATCCTTGTAGGATGTTGGTCGGTCACATTTTGGAAAAGGGCGGACAATGCCCACCTTCCATGCTGTAGGAAATATCCCTGACCTCAGAGAGGAGTTCACAATTTCGAGTAAAGCAGGCAAGCAAAAGGGGACACAGAGGAGAATCGCGGAACTATTTATACCATCGGAGCCGGTAGCCGTAGATTTAATTGATTTCATCGCTGTATACAACTGACCGAGGTCAACCTCATGGAATCGGAAAGGCTGGCGTTTACTTACTTCGGCTGCCTCTAGGAGATCTTGGATTATTTTGACAGATGCCGTTGCTGAAGGGAGGCTATCAAGGAGGAAGTTGTTGATCTCCGTTGGATCGAGGGGAAGGTCACCCCACGAGCATATTCCCTGCCCAGGCCAGACTCCCGCTTGATTAACCCTTTCCCCGAATTCGCTTGGATGAGGGCCTTTCCGGGAAGCTAGACAGAAATCCGACCTTTTCGCGACGCATGGCCGCCGTTGTGAGATTACGGAGGTAAGTATATTTGGCGTGGTTGAGGTCTGTTCTGTCCCTTCGCCATTTGGATCGTGCTCTATCCCTGGCTCGCGACATCTTTTTGACCGCATGTGAGAACCACGGAGGTTTGGGCCTGGCAATTCTGAATTTTCGAAGTGGACAAAAGGAGTCTATCAAAGATAGGACAGTTTGAGAGAAGCAGTTCACCTTGTCGTCCACCGTTTCAGCCACTTGTACATGGTCCCAATTCGCCGCTCTTGCCGCACTATCAAACATATCTATATCTACTCTTTTGAAATCCCTCCCTAAGCAGAATATTCCCGGCCTATAGACTGACCCCACATCCAGCATGCAGAACACCATATCGCGATAAAACGGATTCGACAATTTAATGACTCCAGAATCCAACGACTGTAATTTTTCACTTATAAAGATTAGATCGATTGTTGAAGAGGAATTATCCTTAGTACGCGTAGGTTCGTCGATAAATCTGATTTAGGGCAAACGAGCGAGTGAGATCATTAAGTTTCCCCCAACCTGGCTGGCCCGTGCGAGAGACATCGATATTGAAATCTCCTGCACATAATATATAGTCCGCTGCACCACTCGCATGAATCAGCACGTCCTCCAAATCGTCTTCCCAAACAGAATTCGACTTAGGACTCCTGTAGACAGCTACGAAGCCAATTTTTATTTTTTTCAGATGTATTATTATTGCGCAGATGTCTACAGGGATATCCTCTGTCAAACCCCCCCTAAGAGGCATCGAATCATCGACCAACAATTCGAACCGCAGGTCGTCTCTAATATATATAAGTACGCCTCCCCCTTTACGAGCAACAAGGCTCCTTTGGTCCGTTCGTATCACATTAAAGCCATTAATCGCCACCGCTGAACTGGAAATTTCTTTGTGGAGCCATGACTCGGAGATAGCTATAATATCTAAATTATGTAGGTAAATTAGGTATATAATATAATTTTGCTTTGGTGAAATAGATCTAGCGTTATTATGTGCTACACGTAACGATCGTGAATTAGAATTACTAGCTGACGTTTGGTTAAGACCCGGAGGTGAGACATCAAAAACAGTGGTTGAAGAACTAAGAGAATTAACAGAGAAAGACGTCGGTACCAAATGGAACCCTAAATTACTGCTACTAGAGTCACTCGAGTTGCTGAAATATGAACTCGAGGAGTTTAAGCCAGATAGAGTGTTTAACAGACCGGTAGTATCTGAATGTCTTAGGTTAGGGTACGAACGTTGTGGAGAAGAGCCAGTGGTGTCTGAAAGTCTATATTGAGAGTAGTGTTGCGACCAAGAATCAGGCACGTAGCCTATAGTTGGCTGGTTTAAGGAGGCAAGTCAGGACTGAGCTGACGTCGATGCTGAGCTAAGGTGAGTTTTCAAGAAAGAATCAAGCTCCGTACCCTCTGAAACCTTCACTGGTTTAAATGAAGCATCCTTTATGTCTCTGATCCAGACTGATTTTCTGAAGATCCATGCCTTGCCATCAAGCTTTTCATGACGTATCTTTTCTTTAACTGATTTCAGACGTGAGTAGCAATCCATTGATTGGTTTTGGTTCACGTATACTGTCCCTTCCTTCAAGTTAGAATCAATTTCATGGACCGTTAGTGATTTTTTGTTTCTTATCTTGGAGGAGATCAGGTCTGAGCGAGTCCTAGCATTAGTGAGCCGAGCGATTATTGGTTTCTGCTGATTTGGAGCTTTGGATGGAATGCGAAAGACATCTTCAATATCCCCCTTGAGCACTTTGGAGCCGGTCAAAACCCCAATTTTCTCTACAATACTCGTGAGATCTTCGTGAGCAGACATTGGAAAACCCGTAATAATTACTTCTCTGTCTCTGGTCGCATCTTCCAATCGGGTAATCCCTCCTCCATGTAAAACTTTGATAGTTTCGATGGCTGCTTTCTGAGCGGAATGATCTTTAGCTAGCTGCTCTTGTGAAGCTTCAACTTTGGAAATTCTGGCACATACCGACTCAATTTTGCTCAGAAGGTTATCGTTTTGGATGGTGATAGATTGAAGTTGAGCCAAAACAGAAGCCGAATCAGCACATTGCAGTTTCAAGGTTTCACTTGTTTTCGCTCCAATTTCTTCCACTTTATCGAGGCGGTCGCAGATAAGATTCAGTTTGGCTAGGATCATCGCAAAAACATTATCAGGATTAGCAAGAGGTTGGCTACTGAGGATTGTAGGAGCAGGTTGTTGTTGCAGGATTTGTTCTGTTGGTTTTTTGGGGGCGGGCTGCGTGGGTGTCGTTTCCTCCTTCGTTGAACTCTACAGGGAATTGTGACTGCTAAGTAGGGTATTCTCCGAAAGAGCATTGCGGTTCAAGTTCCTAGAGAATGAGAGGCTGGGACCCCTTCGCCAAGAATAAAATCGCCCGTGAAGAAAGAAGAGACATTGGAAGCCTCATCAGCAAAACTGAAGCTGGAGTGGCAATGTCTGCAGACCGTAAGGACTTTTTCCTTGTGAGGTATCTCATAGAACTTGGTGCATTTCGGGTGGTAGGCTTTGTTGTAGGATTCGCAATAGATGGCAATTCTTTGAATTGTGCCCCCACATGTATTGCAGTTGGGCTTTAAGCTGGTGTCCTTAAGGACGGTATTCACCATTTTAACGAAAAATTACGTTTACTTTTATAAATAGATAACAGGGATAAAGATCCCTTCACGCAGGCAACCCGATCTAGTCCCGTGCCCCGTACAAAAGTGTAGTCGTATATAGGCGACGCTGTCGGCACATCGGAAAGCGGACCCAATGAATACGAAAATGATACGTCAGCGTTAAACACAAGTCACACTCACAAGACTTTAGAAGGCAAATTATGAATGACGATGGAAAAGCTTTACTCCGCCGATCGAACACTTTATCAGGAAGTAGACGGCATCCGCAACACCACTAAAGCACCAATAAAATAGGTAATTTAGACACCGAGAAAATCGAAAATACAGGAGCCGACAAAACAGTTGAACCGCACAGTTCGCCACCTAGCGGTTCATAAACTATTGTTATTTAAACAGAGTCGGACTGGGCCACTGGGCAACCGGGCAACTGCTCGGTGGGCCCCGGGCAAACATCACTTATTAATACTCAATAATGCAACAAACAATGCAATTTCGGGACCCTTTTTCTCAAATGCCCGGGGGGCCCTTCGACCCCTAGCCCCCTGTATTTAACGGACTCCAACGGAATAAGAATTTCATTTTGATCGATGCGGAATCATTCTGAATTATTGTTGCCCCTTAACGCGAAGTCAGGCTGAATTTAATTTTTTATTCTGATACGTGCGGCATCATTCTGATTGAGGAAGGAATCG
>CAKNXH010044541.1:0-10487 GCA_932178445.1 Andricus quercusramuli
CAAAAAAAAACGAAAAAAGGACTAATAAACTACCAGAAAATATAAAAAAACTTCGAATGTTGACAATTTTGCCATGTATTTTCAAGAAAGTCGGCCCTATAGGTAATCAGCGCTACGCTCGGGCAATTTAAGTACTGACGCGCAGGGCAGTCAAATTTGTGCCCATTTTTAGCTTTTAGTGCCAGGGAGCTGCTGTAACCTTACGAAATTTGCGACTTATCACCGGTTTCATTTTTTTAAATGAGGTATTTCAGGTTGGGTGGGGAACTAAAAGATGTCTATTTAATTAAATAGTTAATAGTTAATCTAAATACACTTATGGAAAAATATTTTTTTTCCAAGTTATAAAAAGAAATTAAGTTCCATCCTATGCAATTGGTATTATTGCTTAGCCCTCAGCGTGCAGACATCTTGCTACCTGACGTCACAGCATAAAATACCTAATCACCATTTGATCGTTGTGCCAATATACCTTTTTATTCAATTATTTTCTTGTGCGCATGCGCGAAAATGAATTGACCTTCCTGTCAATTTTTGGCTCTGTTGCTCGCAAATGCATAGGAAATGCAGTATTTTGTTTGAAAAACTAAAGTTTTAAATGGTATAGCGGAGTGTTTATGAATGAAAATGGAAAAGGATAATGCGATACCAGTAATTGTAAAAAAAATGGAGTTGGAGCGTATAAGAGCTGCTGCTACGGATTGTGTAAAAGTGGTAGTCGCAGTAAAGATTACGTCGAAACGACGGATTCTCAACAAATAGCTAAATTTATGCCGGAAAAAGATAAATTTTCAATGAATTAGTATAATTTTCAACCAAGAAGAATTAATTTCTATCAAAAAAGATCAATTTTCGACAAAAAATGGAAGTTACATTTTCAGTTTAAAAAATTCATTCTAAATAAGAAAAATCTCATTTTCGACCAAAAATATCAATTTTCAACTAATAAGATGAATTTTTAACAAAGAACATGAATTTCTAACTAAATATTTTAATTTTTAAAGGAATTTCCAACCAGAAACATGAATTACTCACCAAGAAGATTAAATATTCTTCCACAAAATTCGAATTTTTAATAAAATACAGGAATTTTAAACAGAATATTTTAATTTTTAACATAAGAAGATAAATTGTTAACCAAACATGTACTAGTTAAGTTTTCTGTTAAAACAATCAATTTTCATCTAGAAAACATAATCTTTAATAAATTAATAATTAAATTTTGAATAAAGGAAAAGGTTTTCAATTACAACGATTCTCATTTTTCTTTCCTCTTTCTTATTTTTATCCAAATGATAAAATGAATTTCAACTTTAATTTGTCGAGAATTCACTAACTCTGTCAGGTTTTCCCTGACATTCCCTGGCGTTCTGAAATTACCTGACAAATAATACGAGATTATTCTTTATGTTGGAACGAAAAAAAATGAATAACTAATTGCTTTTTCAATTGGAATTTTCCATTCATCACACTTAATCCTATCGAACATACAGTTTTGGTATGCATTTCTTAAAGGTATTTTATTCTTATAAACAAAAATCTGTAACTAGGAACTTCACTTGAAGATTACTGCTTTTGTTGTCATTATATATTTTTTTTCTTTATTTATTATCGATAAATACTGCCGTATGGAAACACAAACACAGTCTGTTTACCATATCCTATTATTTTCACACAAAAATATACATCTCGAAATTTCAGTTCACGAGTAATCCTATAATTATCATTATACATATTATTTGTGAATTTATCATCGTTAAGTACTAAGATACTTTGATAAAAAAGCACAAACAAAGTTTGTTTACCAAAACATAACCTCAGCAACGTAACCAGCAGCGCACTGCTGTGCCCTTCAAAACTTAAATCTGGGACTAATTGTGCTCCAGGCAGATCTTTTTCATTCAAAATTATTGCTGGGAATGGTACTTTTGCACTCATGTTTGTTGTGTTCGCACGCCTTACACTTACAGCGGCTCACGCTATGGAAATCATAACCAAGAAATATTGCACTGAGCTTCCGTACATGCAATATATTTCTTTCCTATTAATCACTTTTGAGATACTGAACACTATTATTCATTAAACTTTCACTACATAAGAATTTATCACAATAAAAAAATTAAAAACTCTGCTTTTGCATACATTTTACAGAGTAGGGCCGAAACTTTTGAATTCGCGGGAACTGTCATGGCGGCCACGCATATGCACTACGTGCACTACCTATTTCCAAATTGAAATGAAAAGGTCTATTGTGCTACTGCGCTCGGTCGCTATCAAGGTGTATTCACAAGCTCTGTCTGCTGGTCGTCAGCCAGCCAACATATCGAAATATCCATTCACACATCCGGAAAATTCAATTAAATATAGTAATATTTTAGTTATATTCTGAAACTCACTGGAAGATAACTAAAATATTACTATATTTCACTGAATTTTCCGGAAGTGCGAATGGATATTTCGATATGTTGGCTGACTGACGACGAGCAGACAGAGCGTGTAAATACACCTTGAAGATTGCTCGGTTACGCGTAACTCGAAGTTTGATGCGTACAATACGTATTTTACGTATTATACGTAGAAAATGTAATGAACGTAAATAATGGCGGACTTGAATGGTGGGTGATGGAAAAGAGCACTATAACCTCACTTATTCCGGAATGCATTAACTGCGAGATAAGGTGAAATTTTTAATTAAAATTTGAGAAATGAGTAAATCAAAAGCTAGGAGGGAAAGGGTACGAGAAATCCGTTGAGAAGAAGTGAAGTTTGAGCGGTTGAAAGTTGAAAATCAAGCAGTTTCAAAATGCTCAATTTATAATAGTATTTAAAAAAATACTAGCTACAACTGTCTTCTAGCTCACAGGTTTGTAAATATTGTTAACCCTTCGTTAATATAAATGTTTGTATTTAAATTTTAAAATCTTCTGAGTATAGTAGATTTCGTAACTAGTGTGGATTGATGGCCTTTTTTAAACGAGCGTAATGTTTTTGTAACGACTCGTAGGTGAGGGCGTTGTAGGCGCCCGAACCGGAGACGAGTTTCAAAAACATGGCGCGAGTTTCAAAAAGGAAAGCCGTCAATCCGCAGGAGTTACGAACGATACTTTTGAGAACAAAAGAATGTGCGAGGCGATAGGAACACGCTATACTCTTCGTTAGAAACATCGACTCACTAATACGCCATGAATTCTCTTTCTATCTTTGTCTACCACGGACTCTCTCTGGCCAACTCTAGCGTTATGAAAATACACGGAGCATGCACAAACAAAGTTTTTTTTTAACTCTACGTCACGCCATGCTCACTAAACCCTATTTTTTTAACTCATCCAACGCACCGTCAGACGCTGCTCAAAAACCGTACTTTTGAGTTTGTCTATGGAGGCATGAAAACACGCCATTCTTGTGATTGCGTTCTTAAAAGTTAATTTCAATCGTATTTGACAACACTTGATTGCACCCGGGGCAAAAAGCAAAAATTTTTCCATTTTCCCTCTTTAAAATAAAATTTAACTCCTTCCAAAAGGAATTTCCGGATCTGTCATCTCTAATCATTTTGTAATAAATTAAGAAGCTGCCAAGCAAGTCAGTCATATAAGCGCAGTCGCCATATTGAAAACGTGAATAACATGTACAAAAACTAGGGACGTAAATTACCTAAGGTATATTACGTACGCAACCCTGGTCGCTAAAAAGTAATCTTCTTCAAGGACATTGTGGAAAACACAAGTACCGATCCGCCACTTTCAATAAATATGTACCTGCCCATTATCGCAAAATTGCTAATTAACCATTGACATGAACTTTACGTGTTTTTTTTTTTCAACGCACCTATTCACTTCAAAGACCATGGCGACATTTAAACCCCGTATCTGCTGTCAAATTTATTTTGACGAATAAAGTGTGGTAAGTCGAAAATTCGGGGAATTATTCGCTACTTAATGTTAAGTATCATCCTTTTGGAGTGCCTTGTACGCGCAAATATGCGACAAATAATTGTTTATAGCCGGTTCTTGAAACATAAAATCAGCAAGTGACACTTTGCCCATGTTACCCTCCTCCAGGGTAAAGTCGGGTATACTTTAGCCACTTATCAATTACCCGGCGCGACATTTTCCTGTACCCTAGCCGACTTTACCCACAAATAATGATTACCTGCAACATTTCTTATCCCCAGTTTTTTCTGTGTGTATGAATTATGAATATTATATCATATGCATTATATATTATATGAATTAATATAATTCAATGAAATTCTATAATTTTAATATAGTAGGGTAACTAGCAGGTAACATGAATATTAATATTTGGCATTTTGTACAGTGTTAAGGATATAATAAAGGTTGTGAAACAACAAGGCTCATTTGATGAGCACTTTGCTTCGTCATTATCATTAATTAGCAAATATGTTTGCTTCCTCGTAGATAAAGTCAAAATGTTCAAATAATAGACCAAGTAGAGTTTTCATTTTTATCAATTTAAAAATAGAAATTTACAAAAAATACAAAATTTCAAAATTATACAAAAATTTTTTAAAATACAATGAGAAATCAGACAAATCAAATGTAGTCTTTTAAATGGTAATTTTTCGAGGTGGAAAAGTGAATGGAAAAATTCTGTCGCACGCTTTTTTTCCAGCATTATGAATTTTTTACGAAAATTCTCAGAATTATTTTATTTCGAAATCTATGATCACGAAGTCCTTTCTATGCATGCATGAACTTTGAATTACGTCGATGAAAAAAGTGTTTCTGTTTAAAAGCGATTTTTCAAATATTATACACGAACATAACTTTCTCACTCTTTAATGAAGCCTATTAATATTATAGGTCAATCAATTTTCCTAAAATCAAGGAATCTTTTCCGCTCTTGGATCAATTTCGAATTATGTTAATGAAAAAAGTTTAACTATAAAAAACCGTTTTTTCAAATATTATGCATTACCATAGCTTCCCTACTCTTTAATAAAATGTATTGATATTATAAGTCAATTGATTTGCCTCGAATCAAGAATCTTCCCCATTCTGGCATTAATGTTAAATTATGTTAATGAAAAAATTTAACTATAGAAAACAGTTTTTTTCAAATATTATGCATTACCATAGCATGCAAAAATGAAGCTTCAAATGAATCCCTTTTACTGCAATGTGTTTTTGATTTTCGAAGCATTTTTTATGCAATAAATTTATTGCCAAAAAAATGTTCATTATTTAGTTCTGTACTGCCAACCTTGATATATACAATACATATGCACTTCTACTTGTAACATTTTACGGCAGCAGGAGTACTAGTGAATGTTTGCATTCTTCTTTCTTCCCTTAATTTTTTTCTTTCCGCAGATAAGTGTTAGTTGAGTCTGCGTAACCTTATGTAGGTTCTAAAATATCTCCAAAACCTCTTTGATAATTCAACTATTCGATAAAAATACTTGAACAAAAAAGGAGACAATCTGAAAAAAAATCGGAAAACCCATGGTTTCTCAGTGATCCCAAGTGTCCTTTAGGGATAAATAGTTTCAAATTTACAATTTCTATTAAATGTAAAACTATATATCTTTAAGAATTAAAACGGGTATTAACTAGATTCTTATTATCTACATTCAAGAATCTAAGTTTGAGAAACGCTGTGCTACATCATGACGCGAAAAGATTTCAATCGTAGTTAGGAAAGTGTCTCTGCATTGTCATGGTAATTCAATATATATTACAATAATATTAATATATATTAATTAATCTTGGAATTATTATTAAATAATATTAATATATAATTCAATATATATTACATTAACATTAATATGTATTAATCAATCTTGGAATTAATATTATTACTCAAAATGATCTTCCGTCCTAGACGGCAAACACAACTTTGAATTTGAATGGCAGTTGGCTTCGCGTTCCTTTCGCGCCAGTGCAGCGGGTATGGTGGGGGTGCTCGGGTTGCGCGAAGTCGAACGTATTTGATGGTAATTCCACAATAGGATTGAAAACCCGACATAGCATTGACTTGACGTAGACTTGACATAGCAGTAGCGTGGACTCGATGCGCGCGCATGTATTGCCAACTGCTTACTATTATGTGTCGTTCGCGTTCCGCTGTTCCGGAGAATCAAGATGAAAATGGCCGACTCAAGGTGCCGTTCCATGTGGGAAACTCATGAGAGTGAACGAGAAAAATAGATCATTCCGTTTCTCTCACTCTCATTAGTTTCCGCTTTATGCCGACGTTTTCTGCCCACATAGGACTCCCGCATCATGTTTTGATTTTTTCGATTCAGGGGCATGACATAATTATTATGATTATAGTTCCCAATTAGACTCAGCGGGGTAAATGCAAAACTGCAGCGCTGGTCGCGTTTCACCCAATTATCTCATTTAAATTTAAATGTAATGTTATAATTCCTGAACTTTTTCTGTTATATTCACATTTATAAAATTGTAACTCGATATAAACATCTCTTTTCCTAGTTATGAATTAAACATATATAAATTACATCAAAAGAAGGTCTAATTTATGTTGAGAATATTTGATTCTTTAGTTCTCTTTTTATTTATATTATGCGCTGTGATCATATATACCTTAACGCGTAAAATATAAAACGTGAAGTAGAAAAATACCGACATCCAACAGAGGGAATTCATAAAAAAAATTCTAAAACTGTTTATAAAATTGTTACGGTAGGCGGGTAGCACGTAAAGAAATTTTAAAGGTTATATTTTGACATTTGATTTCATGGAAGGTGAGGTTATGACGTGCAGGGTTGCTTTAATGTCGCTTTCGTGGTAGTGCATACATTGTGGAAGTTTTGACAATAAAATGTTGGAATATTTTCCGATATTAATTGCTTACCAGTGGTTACAAATAATGAAACAGTATGTTAATTACTGCACGCAAAGAGAAACATTCCGTCGTTGGTGGGTGAAACCACATCTCACTGAAGAAATGCGTGATCAGCCCTAGCGGAAGAAACGGAAAGGTTCGGAAAGACCGCGTCGGAAAGATTTCGGAAAGGGTTCGGAAAGAGTTCGGAAACAGGTTCCGTTCCGATCCTTTCCGAATTGTATGGGACCTTTGCTTCCGATTTCTTTCCGAACGTCGAGCTGTCCCATGAACCTTTCCGAGTCTTTCCGAATGTCCCACTCTCCGACTTCTTTCCGATTATTTCCGAATGACTCCCCACTTTACTCTTTCCGAATGTATCCAATTTCTTTCCGAATCGAATTAAAAAAAAACAATATTCTCGTAATAATAATAATATATTTTTATCTTCAAAGCATTTTAAATTGCAGTAATCCTATTGATTCCTTTGAATCCAGCGAAGACTATTCCTAAAAACCTAGAAATAGAGAAATTTCATAACTCAGAAAGCCTTTTTGACTTTCGTACGTTACGTACATTATTGCTGCATATTATCGCATCTAAACTTTCCAAATTTCGAATATTCCATTTACGCGTTTCTCATTTGTAATTACTATAATAAGTCCTTTATGAAATTCCTTTTTTGTATTGTAAAAATAATACACTATGAAATATAAATTACACTGAGCTGGACTGAATGATGAAAAGCCATACAAGCGTCACTTTGGTCGATTTGCATATTCACAATAAGAAACAAGGTTTACTGAAAAAATAACTGACCCCGCAATAACGCTTTACTGCAAACACTGGAAAGCACTATGAGAAAATAGGAATATCCGAAATTTGTTGTGTTTTCAACGATTTCAATCAAGAATCTTCGGGAAAGCTCTGACAGCATCTCGTCGTCTCTGCTTGTCTCCAGCGCCATTTTGATCCAAGATTGTCGCTTACTCACTCACTCGCTTTCAGTTGTGCAATCGATAAACCCAATCGATAGTAAGTATTCGATTGCACTGATACTCGACTGAACCAAAACAATTGAATGTCATTATAAGTTTTTAAAAATGTCGTTAATGAGCGTCAACATCTGCCAATGATAATGATTCTTGTAGATCTCACAAAAAATATAATCACATTCAATTGCTTTCCTACAAATGATCTTTGATTCAATCAAGCTCAGTGCAATCGAATACCTGCCATAATCGATATGAATAAAATCGAAGAAACAAAATGGCGATTCAAGAGACACTGATAGCGATTTTCCCAAGATTTTTGTTTAGAATCACACAAATTTTCGGAATTACCTATTTTCCCATGGTGTTTTCAGTCAAACATTATTTTGTGCAGTTATTCTTGGCGTAAATCTGTTTTTTTAGTGTCAGTATAGAAATGGAGCCAAGTGATGCGTGTACAAGTCCAGCTTAGGGCAAATTATATCTCATATACAGTTTTTTTTCACAATACAAAAAAGCAATTTTATGAAAAGAGGAAATACAGTAATTAAAATGATAGTTGCGCAAATGGAATATTTGAAGTGTGGAAGTAAAAAAGGCTTTCTTGATAGTTATGAAATTTTCCAATTTATAGGTTTTCAGGAGAAGTCTGCGTATACGACCGTTTATTTTTAATAGAGAATAAATAACAGTGAGACATAAAAAAAAAAAAAATTGATTAGCATTTCGAACTCGAAAGTTCATTGCCTCACTACCCGATTTGGGTAGTGTTTCTAGGTGGATAAATACTACCAGTGTGGGTCCACCACACCCACGACAGTGAGACATACAGAAGAAAATTCGGAAGTTAAAGTTAATTTGAATAAATTGTTGAAAATTTAGCAGAACATGACTAAAAATATATTCATTAGTTTTATATTCCTTTTAGTTATATTTATTTTTATATTTCATTATGTTTATACATTTATTTAAATTAATATTCAATTCATTTAATTTTAAACAAAATTTCATAAATTTGTAAGTAAATTATATGCTATTATATATTATATTTATTTATTGAAAAATGAATATATATATAAATAATACATATATAATAATTACATAATTTGATTTATATTTTACATTGCACATTTATTCAGAAAGAAATCGGAACATTTGGAACGAACATAAACTAGTGGGACACAGGTGAAAATTTGGAATAAGCTATTGGGACACTGCAACATTTATTCGGAATGAAATCGGAAAGGTTCAGAAAGAAGTAGATGCAGTGGGACACTTCGGAGAAAGTTCGGAAATACGTCGGAAACCTTCGGAAAGCGAGGCGTTCGGAAAGAAATCGGAAGCAAAGGTCCCATACAATTCGGAAAGAGTCGGAACGAAACCTTCTTTCCGAGCCTTTCCGTTTCTTCTGCTAGGGAGTTTGGTGCCTACGAAACTTTGTTCTTGTATTATGCAAATTGTGACGAAGAGGAATTTATTAAAATGACAAGATTGACTGTAGAGCAATTTGGAAAATTACATGAAATTTTAGCACCAAGATTAGTGAAAAGCAGTTTCAGGCGACCACTGTCAACGGAGCTTAGATTAACTATTACTTTGCAGTAAGTGAAGTATTTATGATTAATTTTATGTTGAAAAATGCCCTACAGCTATTTTTTATATAAATGTGCTACTCTTCGATTTCTTTTATATACCTTTGTATAAATAAAAATTATCTGCTTTCAATAATGTATAAGAAAATGCGACTAGTGCATTTTGAAGTTAGATTTCCAAGTAAACTGTCGGGTTTTAAATGAAAATTATATACTTTTGCATATGTCAACAAAAAATTAACGTTACTACAGTTTATTTATATAATTCAAATTTATAATTTTTTGTTATTCAAATTCGAGAGAGGGATTCCAATGAACAATATTTTTGAGCTCAATTAAGCCCAATACAAGTCCAGTTGCACGGGAACAATTTCAAATAATTTTATTTTATTTTATAAGATAATATCAAGTTTTTGCAGAGAATATTTCAGTAAACTGTAATGCATATATTTACTTTTAGTAGAGTGGATCGAAAAAAAAGAAATTCCATACATTGAAAACGTGAGTGTTATTTTAGTTCCTTAAACTGCATACTACGAGTGATTGTTACGATTTTTTCAGATTCTTGTTTTGATTTCATATAAGATTATAAGATTTTATATAAGATTGGGGTATTAAAACTTTAATGTGCCGAAACCCTTACAAATTTCTATTACTTTAAGTAAACTTGATCGTTCAGAAATTAACGATTTTTCAATTGTACAATAAACTTGTTGAAGTTCAACCATTTTAATTTGAATCGCAAATTTTCAAGTTATACCATTATACCATTAAGCCATTTCCCTTTCGGGGTAGGCGTGACACAACCCGATTCGGGTAGTGTTTCTAGGTGGATTATTTACTACTAGTACTACTAGTGTGGGCTCACCACATCCACGACGGGCCATCAGCACGCAGTATTCCCGAACGGTCACCCATCCAAGTTCTAACCGCGCCCAACACTGCTTAACTTTAGTGATCTTACGAGAACTGGTGTTTTCAGCGTGTTATCGCCGTTATAATAGGGAAAAATGGAGTATTTAGCGATTACCATCAAAATTCATAATTCTAAAATTCAAAACATCAATAATTGAAGAAATTATTCAATTGT
>CAKNXH010044542.1:0-18992 GCA_932178445.1 Andricus quercusramuli
AACACTCCTCAAGAGGTGACAATACTTTAATTGACAAAAAATGTATAACAAGTACTTCTTTTTTCCATTTTTTTGAAAATCGAGCTTTTCCCATTTGAACCCCCATGTTAATTTCAAAAGCCCGGGGGCACGGGTTAACGTTGAATGAAAAAAAAAAAAAAATACGGAATTTCTTTTTCCGGAAAAAAAAAACAAAATGGGGGGGGTTTTATCACCAAAAATCGAAAGTCGAATTTTTACAGGTATAAATTTGGACCACCCTAGCGGGCACACTCTCAGTGGCGGACTGGCCATAGGTTGGGATGCGGGAAACCCCGCCGGCGCCCACCCTATCAGGCGCCCACCTAAGGCATGTAGCCCTCTACGATCATTTTTTTAAAACAATGTGAATGTTTTTATTATTAAACAAGAGAAAGCAGAAGGAATTTAATTAAAATGGTACTCCGTAAACATATTGTACTCTATAAGCTAGGTAATCATCAACACATAGCACCGTACATGAATTCCAAATTATACTTCCAAAGCAAATAAAAGTTTTGTGAGGATTAATTTGTTTGTCCTTCCAGGATTCGTAACTACGCAAAAAAATTGTATTTTCTTGCATCTAACAGAATTTTTTCTCATTATATAAAACGTCAGCAATGTATTAATTATCTGTGTTTATCAAACTATAAATAGTTCAAAATTATTTCGTAAAACTTTAAACGTTGCAACATATTATTGTGTAAACGAAAGGATTTAAAATCCTTCTTCTATAAATTGACAGATCAATCCGAGTTAGGATTTATTCGGATTCATTTGGATTGAAAATTTGGTTCGGATTGAATCGGATTGAGTCGGATTAATTTCTTAATATATTAATAAATTTTTTTCCTGGAGAGATTAATATCGAGATTAACAGATTTTCGCATAATAATAGTAATAGTAACGCCCCAAGGTACCCAGTCTACCACTGTACACTCTCGCGCTTCGCGCTATTTCTCATACGTTTAATGCGTGCATTTCAATGTTATCTTTCTAAATATCATAAATATTGTAAGTTAAATCGAAAACTATGATTTGAACACCTGAGAAACTAGAATCATAAAATGGAACTGCAATTGTTTTTCCATTTTTTTAAGGCTCATGTAGGGGGTAATGTAACCTAGAAAACACACCTGAAAAAATCAGTTCGAAATGTTAGCGCAACGAATGATTATCGTGGGGAGGGGGGAGGGGGGCAATTTTGTTTCCTCTTGGATGCTCAAATCCATATTCGAGGCGAAAAGTCCCTGTGGATCCTCGATACTTGTGATAAATATGTTAAATTTCTTAAATATTACATTTCCAAAGCAGCATAAAAAAATAAACAGAACTGGCGATATTCAAAATAGAAAAATTATTTCGACTGACAAAAGAGTGATCATTTTTATCAAGTTGTAATAAATTATTGAAAACCATAAAAAATGTATCATATTGAAAAATATATTTTTATAAGACATTAAAAGAAGGAAAAATACATTGAATGTGAAATAATGACTCAACAAATTCCTAAATAAACTTCTGTGTCTGTTAAAATAATTCTTCTGTTTTGAATATCGTGCCAGTTCTGTTTTTTTTCTAATGCTGCTTTGGAAATGCAACATTTAAGGAATTTAACATATTTATCGCAAGTGTTGACGATCCGCAGGGACTTTGCTCCTTTAATATGGACTTGAGCTTCCAAGAGGGGAAAAAATTGCTTCCCGATAATCATTCGCTGTGCTAGCATTTCGAATTAATTTTTTGAGGTGAGTTTTCTAGGCTACATTACTCCCTACCTGGGCCTTAAGGAAGGTTCTCAAAGCACCTGTGGCTTTGACGATTACATTCTGAATGCGACACTCGCACTTCACGCTCGATAATTAGGTTATAGAGAGTCTTTCAAAAATAAAACTATTTAGACGATTTAAACCCAATTAAACAGCGTATAGGACGTAGGTATGTTTTTCAATATAATGTTAATGAAAAAACACATTTTTTTTTAACTTAATTAATGGAGACATTAAGTCGTAGACTTTGATTCCGTTTATTCAAATTTCAGTTCTAAGTTTTTCAAAATATTCTAACTTTTTGAAATTTTGTCTAATTGAAAAATTTCATGAGAATAGTTAAGATATATATATATATATATAATTTAAAAAAAGTTAAACAACCACCGCAGGGTACCACTAAGAGCAACTGCCATCTGGAAAAAATGTCAATGGCCCCCAGTAGAACCGCGGTAAAGTACACCTATGGCCACGTCTCACATCCGTGAGATGGGTGGTCACAGGGCACGACGAAATCACAACGACAGGCCGGCGAAACCCTCGTGTGTCTTGAGGACACGAAGCGACCCAAGGATGACAGCTTTCTGCATCCATCTCGCAAGAGCCTTGGCATATTTTTGGCACGCGGGTATGGCTTTAATACTGGCATCGTAGCAGTCTAACACATCATTCTTAAGTTGATACGTCCACTCAATGTGGGCGTTTCGCCGGTTCGTCGTTGTGTTTCCATCTAAATTATTTTCAGCACCCCGAACTCTAGGATGATCGGCATTGTTTGCCGATCCATTGTCGGGTGCTCTGCGCGTTCGATCGTTTTGAACCGCATCTACAACATTTTGGTGGTTTTTTGGTTTCATTGTTGTTCCCACGAGCAGCTAGGGAAAGGGTTCGTCCATCCTTGTAGAGCCCCGCGTGCAAGGATAAGGCTATTACTCTGAGACATCGCCCGATATCCCAGAGTCACCGTTAAAGACACCTCACCCAGGTGCCATGCAGCTTTCGGCACGGTTCGCACACCTTCGCTTAGGGGTTGTTCCTTCGGGACCATCCCTGGACAATTGTCCGCGACTGCTTATTAATTATTGTATCCATATTCAGCAGAAACCCTTGGTACGGGGACCCTCTATCCGCAACCCAAGGACGCGTTCGGTGGCTTTGTCATAAGCCCTTCGGTTCTATTCCAAGGGAATCGAAACCGAAACCGAATGGTAGCAGAGCGTGAATGGTAGCAGAGCGATTATATATATATATATATATATATATATATATATATATATATATATATCAGGAATTTAGATCAATATTTCGCAATCTATCAAAAAAAAATTTTTTTCATTATTTGAAAATTTTCAAAATGTTGAAAAGCATATAGATAACTTTTTTAAATTGTATCAAAATAACAAATGGCTGAAGGACAATTCTAAAGTTTTTGTTGTCGTATACCAGAAACTTTGACCGAAATTTCTATAACTTAAAAAAAATATCGCTTCAAATTTTGAAAAAGCTCTAACTTTTTGAATTTTGGTCTAATCGAAAAAATTTAATTTGGATAGTTTTTAAATATATTTTATATCTAGTGGAATCTTTATTGCAGTACAGAGAATAGAAAATCGTAAAATTTAATGTTTTTTATATACAAATACGCAATATCACAAAACACAGAATCAATCCTGTGACATTTTTAGTAATTTAGAAAGTAAGATAATCTGTAAATAGCAGTGCATGAGAATATAAAAAAATTGATCAAAAAGCCACTGAACTGGATTTTCTGCATTTTTTGTCAAGAATTTTATTATTAAAATTGAAAAATTATTATGTTTGTTTCAACTCATACCACATAAGTCTTTCTCAATACATTTTTTATTTCTACTGTTCATAACATTCATTTTACGTAATTATTATTCAACCTAATGGTTATCTGTCAAAAAATGTTTTGAAAAGCTTTTTCAGATTACCTCTATATGACATATGAAATTAATAGATTATTTGCCTAGAACTTATTTTAGAAAATATTTCAGTAATGGCACTGATACCTAATTATGATAAAGTCATCTCAAACGCTAGACATTACTCTGCCAGAGATTGTGTTGCCTGAAGAGACATCCCGCGAATTTCGTGAGTTCATTTGGTCATTTTTTTTTTTTTTTTTATCATTAAGCCATTTCCCTTTCAGCGAGCCTCTAGGGGTAAGCGTGACACTACCCGATTCAGGTAGTGTTTCTAGGTGGATAGTTTCTTGTAGTAAATAACTACAAGTGTGGGCTCACCACACCCACGACCGCCAACAGCAACGCAGTAGTATTATTCTCGAACGGTCACCCATCCAAGTACTAACCGCGCCCAACACTGCTTAACTTCAGTGATCTAACGGGAACTGGTGTTTCCAGCGTGGTATGGCCGTTGCCATTTACCAATTTACTGGTAATAAAATATTTCTTGTATGTATAATTGTTTCAAATTTTAAATAGAAAATAAGATTTCGAAGCTCAGGGAATAATAATTGTTATTTTTAGAAAACATGTCAAGGTTGTCAACTAACGGGGTTAAATATAGGTTGTCGAGGTAGTGACGGTTTTCGATCTACTGGTATGGTACTTTTTTTAAAACTTTATTTGATGTCAATATTTTGCCCGGCGATGCCAGGCCTCATCAGGAATACAATACATTATTAAAAGGAACGTCTAACAGTCATATACTGTAATTACTTATATAAGGAATTGAAAATTATGAAGACAAGAGTGTTGACAATCATTACGAAAAAGTTTGTTTTTGTTGAAAGTTCTTCATGAGAAAAGATTGTTTATTCATCGTTTTTTACTTCACTCCTGGATAGGCAGCAGCATTTCATTAAATAACTTTAAACACTTTTGAGCAGCACTCCACATTGCTAGGGTGCCTATCCAGGAGTGAAGGCAAAACTTATTTCTTATTATTTTCTTATAAAGAACTTTCACCAAGAGCAAACTTTTGCGTAGTATTTTCAACACTCTTGTCGTCATAATTTTCAATTCCATATATATGACTTTTAGACGTCCCTTCGAATAATGTATTGTATTCCTGATGAGGCCTGGCATCGGTCGCCGGGCGAAAGCTAGATATTCGCGCCAAGCATTGGCATAAATAAGTATTGGCATACATTTTCTGTAAAAATTATTGGCTTCTTCTATTCGGACCTTCTTAGATTTGAAGATTGCAAAGAACGATTGAAAATACACGCATATAAATTTGATTTGAATTATATTAACTTAAATTTGTATTATTAAATTTAATTTACTAATTTACGGGGAAGAGAATGTTACCGATAAATTACCATAAATTTCAAACATTTGCGGAAAGTTTAGAAATTTATCGTCATTTATGGTAACTATCGGTAACTTTCCAGTACCTTATTTTAACTCTGTCATCTTTAAATCTGAATAAGTCCGAACAGAAATCATTAATTTTTACAAATACATTATGCCAGTAGTTGATTGTGATAATGGCACGCTTCCAATACTTCTTTACCGTAAGGAAAGTTTTAATATTATTTAATTACGTATTTCAATGCTTCGTAATACAAAAATAATAATATTTATATTATAATAATATTAATATAAATATTATATTAATATCCATATTATAATAATATTATGATTAATACTATAATATAATATTAATATTAACTTCTCTGGGTCCGCGCCTGGCCCGACTATCACCAAAACTTCGAAGTATTCGTCGCGCATGCGCGCCAGAATATATTCACAATGAAAAGGACTATTTTTATGCAACTTAAAAAATTTTAGGATACAGCATTGATGTTATGTGAGAATTAATATATTAATACATATTTTATATCATAATATTTTACATATAACAATTTACATTTTGCAATCCAAGTAATTATATTGTGGAATGATTTTTTCTGAAAGTTGAGATTCTCATCTCTAAATCTGAATAAGTGAAAAAGTTACTGATTACCTGTATTAGTAATTGAGTTTTTGAATAATGGAGTAGTAATATTTTTGCTTTAAACTGATGGATTAGTAAAAAAAACAACACTAATTCACTTTACTAAAGTCAGTTTATGAAAATGTTGACTAATTCTCCCGTGCAGAAATGTGGTTTTGGCCCAAACAGGGCCCGGGCTTGGCAAAATCAGGCCCTGGCCTGGCGATCTAGCCTGGGCCCAACTCGAATGAAAGGCCAAATCTGACCAGGGCCCGGTTATATTGCCAGGCTTGGTCCAGTCTTGGCCCTAGTTTATTATCGATTCCTAGCCATTTTGTATTAATTAACTTTGTATTAATTAACTTATTTATGAGTTTTTCAAATAGTGGTTTAAAATTCAAAACTGTGGTATTTCATTGATTATCTCACCAGGTTCTGATTCTTCCTCATCATCTGCATCATCATCATCTATCTGCAATAATTTTTTATTCAAGTCCGTCATATTTGTTTCATAACTTAAAGTTTTAAACAACATTACATAAATTAACAATATATTTACACTTTATAATTTGATGGAAAAGTTTTCCCAGTTTGAGGTTAGAAGTCATGTGCAATCTCAATCATCACCATCACCACTAATATCAATCACTAACTTGAACAAAATTTATAAATAGAGTTTGGCTCAAACTATCACTCAAATTTTCTCTTAAGAGACTTGAAGAATTTCAATTTTCACAAAAGTTGCCACTTTGTAAAGTTTTAGACTTGAAACTTGCAAGTAATAAGAAAATAAAGAGAATAATACTACGCAAACTGTCGTCAATTTTAGGAACTTTGACACTAGCTAGGCCCAAGCCCAAGCCATTGCAAAATTCAAGCTCGAACTAGGCTAGGGGCCCCCAGCCTGGCCCAAGTATGGGACCGGGAAGAAACTTGGCGGTTTCTGCACGGGCTTTGGTGATTTCGCTTATTATTAATTAGTTGAATCGAGAAATGCTAAGCGGTGCTAAGTCCAATTAACCTACTTTTACAGGAGAGACAGAACCCTTCCCAGGCGAAAAATTTACAACCGATTCAGTACATTTTCCTTGTGTTGGTGGATGGATCAGTTTAATAACTATTGATAAACAAAAAAATATCGGAAAGCTCAAAATAACTTCTTACTTTCTTCGCACGTTGTTGACAAGATTAAGAATTTCACTAATCAAGGAGAAGAATGAAAGCAAATTTTTCTGATCATACGTTCAATAATTCGGATTTATTATATAATACTTATAAATCCAACGTTTCGACCCTCCTTTGAGTCTTTATCAAGGTACATGTAAAATCGCAAAGTTAATCTGAAAAGAAATTTCAGTTTAGATAAACCTAGTGAGTCGTAAATATATAATAAAAGTCAAAGTATTTTATAATGCTATCTTTTATTATATGTCTATTATGTATATTATATGTCTTTTATTATATATTTACGACTCAATAAGTTTATGTAAACTGAAATTTCTTTTCAGATTCATTTCGCGATTTCAAATGTACCTTGATAAAGACCCAAAGGAGGGTCGCAACGTTGGAGTTATAAGTATGATATAGTAAATCATACACAGAAAAAACAGAAGATGAACTTTACATCGATTTCCGACGAGAGATTCTTTGCAACCAAAATTAACTTCACAGGAGAAACTTTACACAAATATCGGTTGAAATTTCTTTTGTTTTTCTATGACAAACACATGTATTTTGAAAGACGCGGAGTTGGCTGAACAAAACTTTATCGCTCTAAAAAATTTCCTGCAATAAATTTTATTCTTAGTTTTTTCTGTGTAATTATTGAACGTATGACCAGAAAAATTTGCTTTTATTCTTCTCCTTGACGAGCGAAATTCTTAATCTTAATAACAATTGCATGAAAAAATAGATTGCGTTATATATAGCACCATGCACATATACTATGTGCATCTAATAATGTAATGCAAATGGCGATAGATTTAGCACCGTTTCGCTTTTTCTGGAATTGTAAATGAAAATAGTATATGAAGCGTTAATAAAATCATATGGAAAATATTTTTAATTATCTGACAGAAACATAACATAACTTAGCAGAAAAATTTAACATTTATATTACTAGTATAACATTTTCTGATTTTGACAATAATATCTGCAATTGGTGAATACTTGTTAGAATCCTACAATTACATCCCGTGTAGGAATCCAATCAGGGATCCGGCCGGGTCCCGGCTAAAAACGTCACGGTAAAATGGTCGGATCCCGGCTTCAATACCGGCCGGGATCCGGCCGGGTAACCCGGCCACAGAGCGGTTAAAAAATGTTTTGCTTCAGGCGAGAAATTGATAACTGATTTGTCTTTTGAGGCTCATCGTACAGAATAGGGTGAACTCTAATTGTAAAATGAAGTAAACAAATTCTCGCGAGGAAATTAGAGTAGATTTTAAATTACTGATGCTAACAATCTCCTAGCAATTGTTGTATTTTGGAAATCACGTGTGATTTGAGGTTAGGAAGGAAGAAAGGAAACAAAGATTCCACAACACTATACTTTAATGTAAAATTGTAATTATTCGCGCAGTGAGTGGGATTTTCAAGCTAATCACTGAAATAAGGGTGATTTCAATAACGGTTTTATTTGCAAACTTTGAGGGGAAGACGCGACATGAGTCGAACGTGCATTCTCGTTCGAGGTGCGAAACTGAAACTTACAAGTGTGTACGCCGACGCCAGGCGCAGAAGGCGTCAGACACGGCGGTAAATTTGAAAGTGTACAGACTAAAAATTGTCTGAAAATAGAGAAAATTGTGAAAATTGTAACAATTCTGCTGTTGCACATTGCAGAATCGATAACAGATTTATTTAATAAGGTAAAACATTAGAAAGAATTACATTTTTTTCTAAGAAGTTAAAAAACCTAATTTCTGTTTTACTGATCTAATAAATGTTCAAATCATACTTTCCGAATAATAATTCATCTAGAATCCCGTACGTCTTTGATGATGTCACGGCTCTTAAAAAATGTGTAATTTCTACGAAAAAAGTATGTTGACCAGTGGCCGGTCGGCTCCCGACCATGAAATATAACCAGGGTTGGCCCGGCCAGTAACCGGCCGGCTCCCGACTACGTGATTCGAGATAAATGTGGCCCGGTCGGCTCCCGACCGGTTCCCGGCCATGAAACCCAACCAGGGTTTAGCCCGGCCGGGATCCGACCAGAAACCTTGTTGTAGTAGGGCCAACTGGGGAAATTTCTACACGGGATACATCAAATTGTATATCCAAGATTAATAGACAGTCACTTCAATTTCAAACAAATATTTTTTTCCTTTATTTACAAGTTTTACAATATTGCCTTCCTATTGTTTTAATGAAGTACAAATTTTTAGAGAATCGCGTTCTTTTATTAAAGGATTTCATATAATTCTTATAGAAATAGGGTTTCGGTATCATTTCAATAAACTTCTTTTAGTAAATATTTCGAATAATCGAATGAGTGATTTTCTACTCATATTTAGAGGCTTACATTTTTCTGATGGAACTAGTAGAATTTAATTAGTAATCATTAAAATTTCATTAAGTCAGGTTCAGAGAGTCCTCATACTTCGTTTCGACAAATATTCAATAACCAATGGAATTTATGGTATATTAATTTTACTAGAATTACAGAAAGTTCTGTAATACTAGAACATCCTTTAATTTTATGGTACAATATTTGGCATTTTACGAAAATAAAAATAAAAATTCATGGAATATACTTGTATTTGAAGTATATGTGTAATTTTTTGTGGGTCTAAATCAGATTGCATGATGCAGGGGAGAGTGGGGTATGGTGCCGGTACGAGGCACGGTGACAATTACAAATAACGCCCGCTATTTTTGATGTCATATTATTTTTTTACATAAAATAGCTTTGCCTGTTTACAAAAATAATGACTTGATGCAATTTCTGTTTTGTAATAAGCGTCAGAAGAGTGACACTGGAAAAAATTTTCTGGTGGAAACCGATAAAAAAGTCTTTGGCTTAAATAAAAAAATTACAGCATATTTTGAAATACTTTAAACATGAAAAAGTTAGGATTCAGTAGGTGAAGTATCTCATTAAACTTCTGTTATCATTTTCATGTCTATAACCGTTTTAAATATATTACAAAAAATTGAACATTGCGCCGCGCCGTCACATATGGGGGCATCACGCCCTGCCGCGCCCGCGCCGGCGTGCTCATGTATTTCAGCAGGGAGTACGAGGTTATAACTGTTTTTGCCACATTCTTTACTTTGATTAATAATAAAACATTAAATTAGTGTTAAAAATGTCTGAAGTAATTTTTTTCGTCACCTTATACCTTCCAGAATTATTATATTATATAATTTTTATTTTGCAATGTTGATATTGTTTAAATGAACGGCAGTAATATGACGGTCACCATACCCCGCGGGTATGGGGTACGCTGTCTGAAATGCAACATCCACCAATTTATTAAATGTTAAATAATGACGTAATTAAAAAGCGGTTTGGAGTATGTTCCAAATGTTGGTATGTTTTTTATGTATGTTTCCTGCTAATGTAAGCTTCACATTAACAAATACACACATGAAAATCACATTCTAATCATAATTTATAGGAGATTTAAGTCAAAGCGCAGCACCATACCCCACCTCCCATATATTGAGTTCTAAAAAGAGTGATACATAATGTCAATCAGAAATTGAATTCACATTAAATTTATTTCAAGAAGTTGTAAGTTTAAGTTTTGTTTTCAACTTCCAACATCTCATCTTTAAAAAACAAGAAATGACGACTCTGGCTTTTTTTTCTTCCCTCTTTCTTTATTTGAAATATTTTTTATTATACCTAGAAGAAATTTCCCGTGTGATAATCTAAATTTTATTTTTTTCCTAGGGTTTTATAGGCTACGAAAACCTGTTCTGTAGTAACATCTCGCCCACTTTGAATTTTTTTTTTTTCGAAATTATTGAAAATTTGTTTTTGAAGTACAGGTATTCATCAACTCAATTTTCTATCTGTATCTTTAAGAAACCCAACTTTATGAATTCATATATCGTAAAGCTGTAGACACTGAGAGAATTTTGAGACAAGTTCTCCATTTCGAGCATGTGGGAATAAAACTTTTTTTTCTATCAGTCTGTTTTTATTGCAATATTATTTTGAATATTTTATTGTTTTAATGTAAATAAATATTCGACTGAGGTAACAATAGCATATTATTTATAAACAGTGATTTGCGAAAGATTTCCAAAGTTATTACAATGTGGCGTTAACATAATTTTTAAAGTAAAATATGTTTTCAAAGGCGATTTTAGAGTAATCTTCACTTGCAGGAGAAATTACCTTCATTTTTTTAGATTTACCCACCGCATTGGGTACGGATGATATGTCAACTTTATTATATCCTGTTTGGTTGCAATGCGAAAAAATTCAACATTAACCACTTAAACATTAACCGCAACAAAAATTCAGTTCTATTTTTTTTCTGTGTGAAAAATATCTTATGATATTTATCAAAATATATGATGACATATGATATATTGATTGATGACATATGATATATATATTTTGACATATGATATCAAAAATGTATGACAAAAATTATATTTTAGTATCTAGAAAGTGCACTAATATATGATGTTTTCGTTTGTATGAACCCGCATGAAATTCTTCCAGCCCTTCGCCAAAGTTGCGTAGAAAAATAATGTATTTGCTATTAATTTTCCTTGTATAAAACAAATGGTCTCCTTTATTTTCAGTTATGAGGGCGTTCAACACTTGCTGTTCGGAGTTAAACATTTCTCCCCTAAAGTTTCATATAACCTATAATATAATCTATGGTATAATTTTATATAACCCTAATATCTCTTACTATTTGAGGGTTATTTTTTTGAAAATAACTTCCATATACGAAGCGATTGTAAGTTGTCTAACACAATTTCGACTATACTTGATGAGAGAGTCAGGGTATTAAAAGAGAAGATACGTAACTATTGGATTTTTATCTGCTTTCATCCTGCGAAGGTAGGAGATAGAAGGCAATAGTTTGAGGAATGTAAACAAACTTTTGACATTAACGAATTAATTTTGCCACAATGTCACAAGGCTTGTTGCAAAATGATTTTTTTTGTTGTAAGATGACTTTTGATGAAAGGAAATTCCTCTTAATCTTTAATTTACGAGACAGAGTAGACTTTGTTTATGTCAAGAGGATATTTCTCGTCTCGGAAGAACATTTCTCTAAGTGACTGAAACTGCCGAAATATTAAAATTTTATGCGAGGTTATGCGAATTGTCGGCTCATTGATAGATGTTTCAAAAAACATTTTGCAATTTCAATTCTTATTTGAAGGTGAGTTTGTTCAAACTCAAAACCCTATTGCTGAATTACTTTCTTGCAATAAAATTCTATTTTATATTTTCAATATAGTAAAAAGTTATATTTTCTGATAACTGTGTTACACTAGGATCTTACATATTTCTTCAAAAGATATTATTGTGTATTTGGTTGAAACTTTGACACGTAGATACGAAAAGTTTATAAGGTTTCTTGTCTGTGCATCGCTGTTGAGATTATATATAATTATATAATAAATTTGTATATTGACTAGGCATATAACAATATTAATCTGTATATTAAGTGTAGAAAAAAATACATCTTTAGTGGATACTTGTGATACTTTAGTCTAAAAATTGTCAATTTGTAATTGATTAAATATATATATATATATATATATATTACATTACACATTTTCTGTTTATCTTGTCATAACTATGACAGCGTTCTCGTCGTGACTTCGACAGACTCGCAAGTAACGGCACGCTAGCTAAATGTAACGCTGAGGATTGCAGTGGTATCTTGTGATACTCTTAAGTACTTTCCGTAATAGTTGCTCCAAGCAGCGTCGGAAAGTGATGCCACACATCGCGTAGAGTAAAAAGTTAATACTGAAGTTGGTGTAGTACAGGAGCATGAAGAACTGCTGTAGACACCAGAGTAGATCAGGAGTGTTCTTCCTCGCCAAAGTGAAGAAGAAAACGCATAGTCGGATTACGTAACTGAAAAAACAGACATCTTTTAGCTAATGACATAGTTAACGCATCTTGAAGATATATTAGCATACATCCATATGAAAAGGAGTCCTTATGGCCAGTTAAAGTTTAGGAGATATTCGCGTTTTTGTAAGTATGGATACTGCATCTATTAATACTATAATCATGCCCAGGAAGCAGCGGGAAGCGGATATACTTCATTCTCGAAAAAAAGAAATACTTGCGCTTATGGCACTCCCCAAATTTAGATGCACTTGTCTCGAAAAGCTGTTTTTGCAAAACCCACCTCAAAAGTTGACGTTTGCATGCATGTAGATGGTGCCTAAAGTACCTTATTTGAGCAGACTGTGCGTGAAAAATTTTTCGCGCATGCGCAGTTTGAAGATGCCTTACTTTAGACACTGGTGAAAAAGCTGCGCATGCGCACATTCGAGATGAGGTACTTTAGACACTGGCATAGGTAACTTTAAACACTGGTGTTGGGATCTTCTTGAAATAAATTTACATTTAACTTGAACAAATGTTTTAATGATTGAAGTTTTGTTTTTAGGGTTTCTTAGCCCCCCCCCTCCCCCCTGGGGGCAAAAAAGCATAAACGCTAAAATTTTTTCGACTCATGTGCAAGCAACGTTGTTTTCCAAAACCCTTGTCGTCCAGTCCCGCATTGTCCAGTCAAATTCGAATATTAGGGAATTAGGTAATGGAAAGAATTCTATAAAAAGGCGATTTATTTTTCGTTGACTTGTAGGCTGGTAAAATCAGCACCAAAAACGTGTTTGTATTTGAAAGAATGAATTAAAAAGCAAAACTGATGTTCCTTTTTCCATCCTGCATCATTTGAATGGTAAAAATGAATATTGTATTACTTTTTTAATTCATTTACTCATAATGAAGGTGAAATCTCATAAATTAATATTTATTTCTACGATTTCATGCGATGAAATGTTATATCATGCTTTCTCTTACATTAATAAAACGTTAATTGAATATAATATTGTGAATCAATGGAAGAAGCTCCGGGATTTGTTGGTAACCCGAAAGAGACGAAAATGTTCAAGTTTTTGGTGCTGATTTTACCAGCCTAAAAGTTAACGAAAAATAAATTGCCTTTTTATAGAATTCTTTCCATTACATAATTCCCTAATATTCGCACGTGACTGGACAATGCAGGACTCAACGACAAGGGTTTTGGAAAACAACGTTGCTTGCACATGAGTCGAAAAATAAAATTTAAAATTGCAATAAAAGCGTTCATCCTGTCATACAGAAATAATTCTAGAGAAAGAATAATGATTTATATTTCTCTTACTTTCGTTAATGATTATCCAAAGAAAAACTAGATAACTATAGTTACACTTTAGTTAGATTAAGGATGGTGTTAGAGCGATGTTGTTTGTCTGAGTGATATAAATTTATAAAAATAATATATATAGATGGTAAATTGACATACTTCAGACCAAAGAAAGTAGATTAGTTTTTAAAAACCTTTATTCATTTCAGCTGCCAACGTTTCGAAAACGGTCGTTTTCCTCATCAGGGCATAAAGTTTAATTTAAATTCCAAAGTTCGTCAAACATCTTAATTATTATTGAGGATTCCTTTTCCTCATCTTCATCACTATAAATATATGAAGTAATATTAGTTTTAATTAATATCATTCGAACAGAAAAATTTTCTTCTTTGAGGTTAGAAATTGTAATTGACAAAATTTACCTTAAAGAGCTTCATTTTTTCACGACTTTTCTGCTCCATTTTTGCGAAGAGAAAATTGAGAAAGAGAGGAAGAGAAATCTTAGCAAAGATAGAATTAGCAATGACGTATCATGAATGTATATCGTAAGGTACTATAGTTTCTATATAAATCTAATTACTATAGTAAAATTGAAAGAGTTGTAAAATTAAACATTATTAACAACCTCATACATTGTTTTGAAATTTCAAATATTACTATTACTGATTAATTGAGAAATTCATCAATTTAGAATTTTGAAAAAATTCAATTTTTTAAATTAGAGAATCCAAAATTATATTATATATTATAAATAAATTATATTCAAACAATTATTGCTGTTTTTCTTTATAAAAAACATTTCTGCTATTAGTCTTTTAAATTCATTATGTTCATGATATAAAACTATAACATTATCACAATCAATCAAACATCCTGTTCCTGTTTCAAAATTTGTCTATTTAAATGACATTAATTAAAACTAATATTACTTCATATATTTATAGTGATGAAGACGAGGAAAAGAAATCTTAAATAATAATTAAGATGTTTGACGAACTTCGGAATTTAACTTAAACTTTATGTCCTGATGAGGAAAACGACCGTTTTTGAAACGTTGGCATGTGAAATGAATAAAGGTTTTTTAACAACTAATCTACTTTCTCTGGTCTGAAGTATGTCAATTTATATGTCGAATTTAATATAGGGCTTGAAATTGAGCCAACTGGATTTCTGGAAAACTAAAACATGTACTAGGTTGCTAACAGTGGGAACTGAAAGCACTTAAGGCGCTTCGTCGTGCCTAGTTTTTAACCCATGTATTCGTTTTGACATTAATCCCGCTAAACGGATGAATTGTTCAATGTAAGATTTGAACCACATAATCTGAAGAGTATAGTGCCTAACATTAATTGTTTTTTTTTTGTTTTTTTTAATGGTCTTGTTTTTGTGTTTTTTTAATTAATCGAAAATATGTTTTATTTCTGCGCCTATAAACGAGCAATCCGCCACCGGGAAAGTACCCCCGTTGAACCTAAAACAGGCGCTCTCCAAAGTATACAGAATTTACGGTAATTCACCGTGACGGTTTTCGAGCATGCTAAACCCAGGAGGTCGCTCGTAAATCTTCCGCTCTTTCCATTGTTGCATCCTGAGACGATTCGAGCCGCTTGAACGAAATTGATAATTATTAAAATATGCATAAATTGAATTTTTATATGCTGCATTAGGTTCATTACATAATTACGAGACGATTAAAAAAAGATAGAAAAAAATCGGTTCACCCGTTCAATTTCTGTTGGGAGTTTTGGTAATGTTGCATTTTATTCGAGATTACTTCAAATTTTATCAGCTAATTAAAATGTCATCGATTCGTGTTTTGCGCAATTTTCGATATTGTCACAGTATTCATTATCGGTGGGTGATTTACTTTGGTCTTTATCGAAAAAAGAACCAGAGTCAAGGATGATTAATCAATTCATTGAATATTCACTTCGATTCATCGATTCTAATTGTTATCAATAAGTGATATTAACAAAATGTAAACATATCGCAAATTTTGCTTCAAAGTATCTTCGTAACTTGAAGTTGCTTTTATTTTGTCAACTCGATCATTTTTGATCATGAAAATTTGTTGTACGGTATAATTTGTTCGTTTTATAAACAAATTATGTGAATAAATTCATAGTTGAGGCGTTCATTGGCAGAAAGTAATCGTTTTTCTTTTTTGGTGACTTTGAATTATATGATTGGTAATATGTTATTATTAACATTGGTCATTTCATATTATTTGTTTATTTTCTTAACAAATTTCATAAACAAATAGTTTGGTAATTTATGGACAGAAAGTAATACTTTTTTTCCAATCATCATCAAGTTACACAAGTGGTGATGTTTATTGACGAAGACTTGTCAATCGATATTATTGGTTTTTATTATAAACAAATTTTATAAGGAAATGCATCTTTTGGCCATTTAGAGATAGAAAGTGTTCATTTTTCTTTCTAGACGTCTTCAAATTACATAAGTGGTGATATGACGTGACAAAGAATTGTCAATCGATATCACTTTTTTTTATTAATTTTATAAACAAATGCATAGTTATAGTTTTATTACTCCGTGAGAAAATAGCGCGGTAAGAGGACAGAGGTGCAAGGGTTTCGTAGCAGTAAAACGATTGGAAAACATGTGTTTTTGGGGAAATCCGGGAAAATAGGAAGACCGTCCGAGATTATGCACTTTCGACATCAGAAGAAAACGAAAGACGAACGTATTTTAAAGAGAAAGTTATTCGAAAAAACTATTTTTCATCATTTATTTATTTATTATTGAATTATATTATTATATATATATTACTTTGAAATAACATATTTAAAATGTTTGTGAAATAATTGAAATGTTTGTGCGCTGAACAGTGTATCTGAAATTCCTGTGAAATAACTGAAATGTTTGAGGAATATTTGAAATCTATCCCAAATATGTATATTTATTCCAAGGGAAATTCCAAATTAATCAATGAATTTATTTTCAATTCATTGTTATTGCTAAATTGTATGTATAATGCATTGATTAATCATCAATGAAGCAATGAATGAAGTAATCCGACGTGCTATTTTCTCATTTACTTGCATTCGATTTCGTCTTTCGACAAAGACGAAAATAAATTTCTCGCGCCGTCATTTGGATCGGCGGCGCAACGGCGTGCCGCCTTCTTCGCTCATCGACGGCGGCTGGACGACCATGGACGACTCACAGCGGGCTGAATGGGGAATTTACTATTCAAAATTACCCAGAGCCCATACTTCTTAACTGATTTTCAATTTTTTTGTAGAAGTGATCAGTAATACTTGCACAAGAGCGTCCATGGATTATATTTTCTGATTATTATCATTTTATACTTCTTGTATAAATAAACAAAGGGAGAGAACGAGACATTTTTTAATTATTATTTTTTATCTTCGAATCAATGACTTCATTAATCCAATTCTCGACGAGAAGGAATCTCGCAGTGTCGAAAGAATTATAAATAATTGACAGGATATAGAATGTAATTGTTGTAAACAAATTATATGAAGAAAATGTCTACATATTGAAAATTTTGCTTGCAAAGTATATTTGTAAGTTGAAATTGCTTAATATTAGCAACGGGATCATGTTTGATCATGAAAATTTGTTGTCCAGTATAATTTGTTTATCTTATAAACAAATTATGTTTAAAAAATGCATAGTTTAGGGGCTGTTTGGCAGAAAGTAATCGTTTTTCTTTCTTAGTCCTTTTAAATTATATGACTGATATTATTGAGTGATTAGGATGAGAATAATATGAATCAATATTATTTGGTTTTCTTATCAAAAAAGTTTATGAAGAAATGCACAGTTTGACCATTCATACGTAGAAAGTGATCGTTTGTCATCATTGCCTCCAAACGATATCGCTGGAAATGTTTTTTCATGTTCTCGAAGAATTAGCTGAAGCAATAATTTCATGATCCATTTGAAATACATTCTGGCTCCACTTTAATAAGTGGTCCAACTATGCATTTTTTTATTAAAATTTTTTTATGACATAAACAAATCATATGGATTGACAATATTTTGTCAGCAAATATCAGCACTCATGTGATTTCAAGACGAGTAGAAAGAAAAACGATTACTTTGTATTTATAAATAGTCACAAGGCGCATTTATTGATAGAATTTATTTCCAACAAAATCAAACAATAACGAAAACATCACCAATTGCGTAACGTGAAGGTGATTGTAAAAAGAGCTATAACTTTCTGTCTATAAACGACCAGACTATGCATTTGTTTATAACAAAAAGTAATATCGATTGGCAATTCCTTGTCACTACATATCACCACTTATGTAAGTTGAAGACGAGTAGAAAGAAAAACGATCACTTTCTATTTATAAATGGTCAAAAGATGCATTTATTGATAGAATTGATTGGAAACAAAAACAAATGATATCGGTGGAGAATTCTCCGTCAAAAAACATCACCACATGCGTAACTTGAAGACGATTAAGAAGAAACTATTACTTTCCGCCTGTAAACGACCAAACTATGCGTTTGTTTATAAAATTAATAAAAAAAAGTGATATCGATTGACAATTCTTTGTCACGTCATATCACCACTTATGTAATTTGGAGACGTGTAGAAAGAAAAATGAACACTTTCTATCTCTAAATGGTCAAAAGATGCATTTCCTTATAAAATTTTTTTATAACAAAAACCAATAATATCGATTGACAAGTCTTCGTCAATAAACATCACCACTTGTGTAACTTGATGATGATTGGAAAAAAAGTATTACTTTCTGTCCATAAATTATCAAACTATGCATTTGTTTATGAAATTTGTTTAGAAAATAAACAAATAATATGAAATGACCAATGTTAATAATAACATATTACCACTCATATAATTCAAAGTTACCAAAAAAGAAAAACGATTACTTTCTGCCAATGAACGCCTCAACTA
>CAKNXH010044545.1:0-13016 GCA_932178445.1 Andricus quercusramuli
GTTGCTCGGGGTTTCGGGTCCCCTCGGGGGATTCCGTTCCGTCTCGTGTGCGGCCCGGCAACCCTTTCGTTCAGGGTCGTACCGAGTCCCGAGTTATGGTAACAATTCTGTTACACCCCCCCCCTCCCCCGCGGGGGTTCGGGTATATACCTCTAATTTCCGTAATGTGTTTGTCCAAGTTTGATATAGTCTTGAAAAAAGGCATTTAAACAAGTTTGCAAATCTGCTGTTTTCCTCTTGAGGTTTACTTTAATAATTTTAAATCTAAACAATCATCATGTTTCGGTTTTATTAGTATGAGTAAATTTGTCTGTTGGAGTCTGGGGTTGTGAAGTTTTTCTCAATTCAAATTATTTTTCGCTGTCACAAAGGTTACATGGTATGTAAGTAAATTTTAGTATCAATCCTTCGCGAAACTGATATTATAGTTCTTTACAATTGTCCTTAGTTTTGTGCTTTAGGTTCCTCTTCTCTCGTTGTTTCTTCGCTTCTGATCCTCCTCCATGGGTATCTTCTTTCTGAAACAAATATGAAAAGAAAAACGAAAAATCGGTCCGTGTAGTCGTTTGTCGTGGAGATTTCTTGTGTATAGAGTCGATTGTCCTTTGAGTCAGTTTTTTGTTTGTCTTTGGAGTCGATTGTCCTTTGAATTTATTTTTATTTGAGTTCAATTGTTGTTGTTTTATTTAGTTAATAATGATTAAAATTGTAAATCACATTGAAACTATGTAATTTAGTTTAATATCAAAAAGTCAGTCAATTTGTTTCCTGTTATAGCATTTTTAATTCTGCGTTCCACTGTTTGTACTTCTTTTCAAAGTATTATTTTTCTTCTTGTATTGTCGTCTTTTCTTTCTTCTTAAGGAAGACTGTTACTTCTGTTGTGTATTAGAAGTAATAATGCTGTTATCTGTCAAATTGTTTGTTAGAGTCGTTTTACCGTAGTTGTGTATAGTTTTTTGAGTTCGTTTGTGTTGCTAATGCCATTGATCCAGTGCCATTTTTGCCCTTGTTTAAGTCTAAATATTCTGACTTAAACTCATTAATATTTTTCACGCCTATGTGCCATTATCTGTATTTACGTTTTCTAATTTAAAATCATTTATATTCCATTCTCCAATGCTCTTGCCTTTAAGGTTTTTCAATTCGTAAATAGTTGGGGAAATTTTCTTTTTAATAATAAATGGACCTTCGTACTGGTCGTAAAGTTTACCTGCCTTTTTATCTGCTTTGTTAGATAGTTTGGTTACCCTTTTTGGAACCCTATCTCCTACTTTAAATTCTAACGGTCTTCTCCTTAAATTATAATTATTAGCCTGTCTTACGTTCGCTTTGTCTAAATTGTTCTGGACTTCCTCTTTTATAATTTGTAACCTTCTCAATCTATCTGTCCATTTGTCCACACTTTGGAACTCTATTTCGCTATCGTTTTCAACATTTTTTCTCAGTGACTGAATTGGTTCTAATTCGCGACCTAAATTTAAGAATGCTGGGGTAAATTGTGTTGATGAATTTTTACTAGTGTTAATAGCAAATTGTAGGTCATCTATATGTTCGTCCCAGGTAGAGTGGTCGTTATCTAAATACGTTTTTATTATTTGTTTAATTGTCCTATTGTATCGCTTGGTTGGGTTTGCTTGGGGGTAGTATTTTGGCGTTTTCGTGTGCCTGATACCGAATTTTTCTGTCAAGTCTCTTAGAGTTTTATTTACAAATTCCGTGCCATTGTCGGTGTGGAGAATCCTAGGTGTTCCCCAACGTGAAATAACACGTTTATGGAATTCTGACTCTATTGTTGTTCCGTTTTCTTTTTTAATCGGGATTATTTCGACCCATGTTGTGAAAAGATCTACAAAAACTAATAAATATTGATTCTTTTTCTTTTTGGAAATCGGTAATGGGCCCATGATATCAGCTGCTACCATGGTCCATGGTTCTTCGACCATTCTCTTCCCCATTAATCCTACTTTACTTTGGTTACCCGGTTTTACTCTTTGACAAGTCTGGCAGTTTTTTACGTAATTGATAACGTCCGAATATACCCCTGGCCAGAAGTAATGTTCGGAAATTCTCGCGTAAGCTTTCTCTGAGTCTAAATGTCCTGCCTGGGTTTCGTCGTGATTTTCCCGTAAAACTTGACGTCTCAAGCTTTGGGGGATGACTAATTTCCAAGGGTTTGAGTCTGGTAATAGAGTGGATTTTAGTGGGTCGGTTCTGTAAAAATAGAGTTGCGAATCTCTGTTTCGCAATTTTTCGTGTTCTTCGGGTCTTTTTGTAACTTGTCTGAATTTTGTGGAGTACCAGTCGTCTGTTTTGTCATTAGCGTCCGCTTTTGGTTTTTCCACGCTACATGCTAACACGAAAGCTATATTTTTCGTTGGTTCCCCTGACCTCGAGAGGGCATCAGGGACTAGGTTTGAACTACCTTTACGATATATGACTTCGTAGTCATATTCTAGTAATTCTAACGCCCATCTGGTCCGTGATTACTTTAAAGCTGTAACCTTCTAAATATGGCCTAAATTTTCGTATGGCCCAAACTACCGCTAGGCATTCTTTTTCAGATGCCGAGTAACGCGATTCCGCACCGTTTAGGCTTCTACTCGCGTAAGCGATTACGTAGTTTACACCGTTGATTGTTTGTGTAAGTACGGCTCCTAGCCCTGTATTACTCGCGTCAGTTTCGAGTTGGAAGGGTTGCGTGAAATCTGGGCAGGTCAAAATTGGTGCTGAAGTTAAAAGATCTTTAATTTTTTGAAAAGCCTCATCTTGTTCTAATCCCCAATCCCATTTTTTATCTTTTTTCAGTAGTCTGTTCATCGGTTCTATTATTTCGGCAAAGTGTGGGATAAATTTCCTGTACCAACTTGCCATCCCTATTATGCGTTGTAATTGTTTAATATTTTTAGGCTTTGGAAATTCTAGAATTGGTTGTATTTTTTCATCGTCTATTTGGAGTCCTTTGTCGTTAACTTTAAAACCTAAGTATTTGATTTCTGAGCAGCCGAACTCGCATTTGTCCGGGCTGATCGTTAAATTTGCCTCATTGATTTTATCTAATACTATATTTAAATATTTTAAATGGTCTTCGAAATTTTGAGTCACAATAACTATGTCGTCTAAGTAACAAAAAACGTTTGGTTTCAAATCTGGAGTAATAATTTTGTCCATCAGTGTCTGGAAAGTGGCTGGAGCATTGGTTAAACCAAATGGCATCCTTTTAAATTGGTACATGCCTTTTCCAGGGACTGTGAATGCTGTTATGGGTTTTGAATTTTCTTCCAAAGGTATTTGTAAATAAGCTAACTTAAAATCAATTTTTGAAATGAATTTTGCTGATCTTAGTGTGTCCAGTATTTCTGTCATGAGTGGGATTGGGTAGAGGTATTTTTCAGTAATATTGTTAACTTTTCTGAAATCGAAACAGAATCTATAATCTTTACCCGGTTTTTTGATCATCACTATAGGGTTTGACCAATCAGAGCAAGATGGTTCGATTATGTCTTGTTCTAATAATTTATCAACTGTCTGATAAATTATTTCCTTAATTTTTGGGCTCACGTGATAATATCGCTGTTTAATGGGATCGTGGCCCTGGACGTTAATTTTATGTTTCGTTAGATGAGTCGCCCTATGTTCCTTTCCCTGGTGTATTTTAATTTTATTTTCGAGAAGCTTTTTTAATTGAGATTGTTGGCTTTTGTTAAGCTCAACAATACCTTCGCAAATTTCTGGCGAACAATAATTTTGTTCATCGCTTTTTCCTAACCTATCTGAAATATTATGCAATTTTATTGCATTATTTTTGAAATTAATCCATTGTTTTTTATTTTCGATTTCCCTTATCTCGTTTGCTTTTTGAGATTCCTTTTCTAATTTTTCCCGATTAGTAACTTTTTTATTTTTCCAAAGGTTACTATCGCAATTCTTGTACGAATCATCGTATTTACTCTTATAATAAATTTTTCCTGAATTGTTTTCCTTATTCTTTTTCCTAATTCTAGGTTTAACTGGATTCAATGAGTCTTCTATGCTTGTGTCGTCGCTAGTGTCGGGGGTGGGGATGCTCTCTAGGGGTTGGAATTTGTTGCTCGTAGGGATGCTCATTAGGCTTGGGATATCCTTTGTAGTGTTTTTTACTGGAATTTGGGCGTTTTTGGTTTTTTGGGATTGGTTAGGATTGATAGGTACTATAGGGGTTTCACTATCTTTTAACTTTGGACTATTTTTGTTAATTTCTCTTGTGCTTTTCAAATTAATTTTACCTCCAAATTTCGGTTTAATATTTATTTTCATATTTTCTTCTTTTTTGCTGAATGGTTTATTCTCAATTTTTACATTTTTAATTTCCTTGCTTTCTTTTACTGTAATGTCAGGTTTACGTTCGGTTTTGCTTTCAATTATTGGGGTGGGGAGCGATTTTGGATAAGTTTCCATACGATAGTAGGTGGGGGGACTCCCTGGTAACCACCAGGTTTCCGAGTGGTAATTTAAGGTCATCCGTTGGGCTTTTAGCATGTCCGTGCCTAAAATACCTACGGAGTTTAATTTTGGGACCAACCTGAACATTACATGTTTTGTGTATCTACCGACTCTGATTGGGATTACTGCTTGCCCAATTATGTCAACTGTTTCGCCGTTCGCTACCATTAATTTTCGCGAGACAGGTTTAAGAATTGAAATTTTGGAATTCTGGATTTTTTCCAGTAACTCCTTGCCAGCGTACGAATGTGTGGCACCAGTATCCACTAAAATTCGAAATAGAGTATCTTCGAATTTTGTCATTAGATGAAAATGTGTTTCCGTTATTTCATCTTTATCCGAATTTAAGATTTCCGGCGTTTCGGGCTAGGTTTTAGTATTTTTGGCCCTAGTACCCGCCCTGCCAGTTTCCCTGGTTGTACGTGTAATAAGGACATTCTCTTTTAAAGTGGCCCGTTAACCCGCAATAATAGCAATTTGAATCACTTGTGTTTTCGTTCATTTTGATATTTGAGTCCTGTTTTTTGTCTGAGTTAGAACTTGTTTTTTCTTGTGAGTCTTTATTAGAATTATCATCACGTTGTTGGTTTTTATTATCGTAATTTAGTTTTTGGCGATTTTGCTTATTATTTTTGTTATTACTTCTTAAACTATTTTCCGCTTTTTCTGCTGGGAATTCGATCATTGGATTGCATTGACCTTGATTTGAGTCTAACGTCATTTGATTCAGCATTGGTAACATTTGATTATAGGGATTGAATGGATATCTTTGTCTATTGTTTTGGAATCTAGGTTGGTAAATCGTTATTATACTGCGAATTATTTTTATCCCCGTTACCGTTATTACGTTTTTGTTCATTTTTATCCTTTATTTTAGGTTCTGTAATCTGTAAGACTTGCCCTCAAATTTTGGATTTGGCTAGCTCAGTTTCCCATTCTTTTCCTAAGTCTTCCAGTTGTTCGAAAGTTTGGAAATCGTTTCGTCTTATATACATTTTATATTCGATTCTAAGGTTTTCATAGGCTCTGCGTAATTCCCATTCGCGACATTTTCTAGGGTACAATTTTGTAAATAATTTCCTAATCTCTGTCAGGTATGAGTGAATGTCTTGAGTCCGTTTCTGGTTACAAATTTTTATTTTTTGTCTAATTTCCTCGGAAAATTTTTTATCTATTTAAGCGTTTTTGAAATCCTCGAAAAATTCAGATAAACATCTCCAGGAATTTTTATTTATTTCGCACCAATCTTTTGCATCTTTAATTAGTAGTGCGTCCAAATTTTCTAAAATATCGCGGTCGTTTATTTTATATCCCCTTTTGAATCTTTTTAATTCGTTCAGAAAATGCGCGGGACTGTCCTCTTTGTTATTCCTAAATTTAATCGGCCAGTTACTCATGATTTGAAATGGCGTTTGTATCATGCCAAAAGGGAAAAATGTCGCTGGAATTGTTTGATTATTTGTATTATTTTCAGGTTCGTTATCCGTATCTGTATTATTTTTGTGGATTCTAGAATGTCTGTTTGACCTATTACTTGTTTTCGAGAGTCTACGTTGTCTGTTTTGGTTTGCAATGTTTCTGTCCTCTAATGGTTCACTGTCATCTGAGTTTTGTAATTTTATGTTATTAACTCTCGTTCTACTACGGTTTTCGATATTGTTGTGGGAAAGTTGACGGGGTTCTTGTAAATTATCTTTGAAATTGAGTTGTACTAACTGTCTATTATGGGATGCGCTTTTATTTTGCCTGTAACTAGGTTCAATCTTTTCTTTTTCCTTTTCAAAAGAACTATGAACTGACGGGTTTAATCTAAGTTTTGAATCATTTGCCCTTTCTTCCTTTTCTCTGAAAAATCTTTCCTTTTGTTGGTTCATGAATTCATTGAACTCTACACTTTCTAAAAGTTCATCAGTTTCTAAAATGAACTGTGTATTGTTTTCCAAAAAGGAATCGCAATAAAAAATTTCGTTGTTGGTTTGTTGGTGATTTTCTAGCCAATTTCTATTTTCTATGCGACAGGTTTTGTTTGTTCCCTTTCTTATGTTATTCCTTTTTACAGGCGCGCCTAGGGTGGGTAAGTTTTCTTGATCCCAATAATATGTATTGTTAATTGGGTCAGAGCTTCTGTTTAGGGTTTGAGTTAGGTCATGGAGTAAGTGACGGTTATTTTGAGTTGGTTCAGTATATGTTTTCCGAGTCAATCTGTCTTTTTCTGACCTATTTTTATTCATTGGGGTTTCCGTGTTTCTCGCGAAACCCCTACCGCGACCTATCGATCTATTTATTATTTTAGGGATAGCGCCTGTGTTTTTGGCTGGAGTTGGGACCATAATTTCGATTATTGGTCTCGTTGTGACCTTATCCGAATTAATATTTTGGATTTGAAGTGCAGCGGCACCCTCCAAATCTAGGTCAACATGATAATTTTCCATGATTGTAGGTTTCGGCATTGTGAATTTAATTTTTCCCGATCTCAATTTCATTTATTTTAAAATTCAGTTAGGATCCGTATAGAAAGGACAACTTATATTTTCCTTCGATGTATGTTTCCAATTTAAAATTTCAATTTCGTTCGAGAAATTTCAATTAAAATTTTAATTAGTCATTTAGTGGTTAGAGAGTTCGAAAATATGTTTATTTTCTTCTACTTTCATTTGGGAGATATGTCGCGTGATCTTGGCGCGGTATTCGTAAGGATGCCGCTTAAAATATTTAATCTAAACACAAATGAACTATCTTTTCCATTTCAGGTATTCTTTTTCATTATATTTGAAACAATGTAATCATAATTTCTGAAAGATAGTTCTAACTTTCCAAAAATATATTATTTTTCCGAATTATCCGTTTTCGGTTTCAATATTTAAAAAAGCCGGAACAAAAAATTGTAAGTTTAGACAATTTTTATTAAATTTTCCGAATTTTCTAATTCGAAACAAATCCCTGATACTAGCTTCATTCCCTAAAAACTTTGACCGATTTCACGAATTTTCTGAGCTGAACTTTTCTAGTTCGTTTCCGAATTTCGGTTCCATTTTTCACTGCCCCAAAAAACAATTCATTTCATAAATATCAGGTGAAATACATATGAAGCAAACACATTGTACATATTACAAAATAAATCACATGGCATGGCAAATAAATCAAATCAACAATATAAAACCATCAATACAAAATCATCCAGTTGGCAAATAATACATATAAATCAATGGCATAAATCAATCATAACACATCATGATCCTAAATATAATCGATTACGCATTTGGCAAGGCACATATGAAAGTCAGTTCTCATAAGTATTTCTATCAAAAATCGCATGAGAATTTTAGGCAATTAGCAAGGCATGCATCAATTAGCATGCAAGAAAGATCGAAACAAAAGTTCAAAAAGTCTTAGAGTAGTCTTATGGGTTTGAGTTGAATTTAATTTGCGTCCTCCTTCTCGGCAGGTTTCATGGTTGTTTAAACAAGGAAAAGTGTGGCATTTTGGGTTGGGCGCCAGGTGTTACGGAGGTAAGACCGAGGAGGGAAATGGGGAGATTGTAAAGCCGAGAGTGAGGGTTGAGACACAATAAATAGTTTGGCAATTAAACAAGACACATTTATTACCACTTACATTTGGTGGATCGCCAGTCCGTGGCGGAGAGCTGGCGATCGAGAGCTGAGTTAAGTAGACGGCGGAACTGAGAAGATCTTCTTCTTTAAGAAAACGGTCCACTTCCGGGGCGGCGACCTGGACGAAGAGACGCGGTGGGGGCACGAAGCACGGACACTTGTAAAAGCACTAGTTGGGAAGGCGAACGAGCCAAGACTGAAGACGGCCGTGCAGTTGCTCGGGGTTTCGGGTCCCCTCGGGGGATTCCGTTCCGTCTCGTGTGCGGCCCGGCAACCCTTTCGTTCAGGGTCGTACCGAGTCCCGAGTTATGGTAACAATTCTGTTACACCCCCCCCCTCCCCCGCGGGGGTTCGGGTATATACCTCTAATTTCCGTAATGTGTTTGTCCAAGTTTGATATAGTCTTGAAAAAAGGCATTTAAACAAGTTTGCAAATCTGCTGTTTTCCTCTTGAGGTTTACTTTAATAATTTTAAATCTAAACAATCATCATGTTTCGGTTTTATTAGTATGAGTAAATTTGTCTGTTGGAGTCTGGGGTTGTGAAGTTTTTCTCAATTCAAATTATTTTTCGCTGTCACAAAGGTTACATGGTATGTAAGTAAATTTTAGTATCAATCCTTCGCGAAACTGATATTATAGTTCTTTACAATTGTCCTTAGTTTTGTGCTTTAGGTTCCTCTTCTCTCGTTGTTTCTTCGCTTCTGATCCTCCTCCATGGGTATCTTCTTTCTGAAACAAATATGAAAAGAAAAACGAAAAATCGGTCCGTGTAGTCGTTTGTCGTGGAGATTTCTTGTGTATAGAGTCGATTGTCCTTTGAGTCAGTTTTTTGTTTGTCTTTGGAGTCGATTGTCCTTTGAATTTATTTTTATTTGAGTTCAATTGTTGTTGTTTTATTTAGTTAATAATGATTAAAATTGTAAATCACATTGAAACTATGTAATTTAGTTTAATATCAAAAAGTCAGTCAATTTGTTTCCTGTTATAGCATTTTTAATTCTGCGTTCCACTGTTTGTACTTCTTTTCAAAGTATTATTTTTCTTCTTGTATTGTCGTCTTTTCTTTCTTCTTAAGGAAGACTGTTACTTCTGTTGTGTATTAGAAGTAATAATGCTGTTATCTGTCAAATTGTTTGTTAGAGTCGTTTTACCGTAGTTGTGTATAGTTTTTTGAGTTCGTTTGTGTTGCTAATGCCATTGATCCAGTGCCATTTTTGCCCTTGTTTAAGTCTAAATATTCTGACTTAAACTCATTAATATTTTTCACGCCTATGTGCCATTATCTGTATTTACGTTTTCTAATTTAAAATCATTTATATTCCATTCTCCAATGCTCTTGCCTTTAAGGTTTTTCAATTCGTAAATAGTTGGGGAAATTTTCTTTTTAATAATAAATGGACCTTCGTACTGGTCGTAAAGTTTACCTGCCTTTTTATCTGCTTTGTTAGATAGTTTGGTTACCCTTTTTGGAACCCTATCTCCTACTTTAAATTCTAACGGTCTTCTCCTTAAATTATAATTATTAGCCTGTCTTACGTTCGCTTTGTCTAAATTGTTCTGGACTTCCTCTTTTATAATTTGTAACCTTCTCAATCTATCTGTCCATTTGTCCACACTTTGGAACTCTATTTCGCTATCGTTTTCAACATTTTTTCTCAGTGACTGAATTGGTTCTAATTCGCGACCTAAATTTAAGAATGCTGGGGTAAATTGTGTTGATGAATTTTTACTAGTGTTAATAGCAAATTGTAGGTCATCTATATGTTCGTCCCAGGTAGAGTGGTCGTTATCTAAATACGTTTTTATTATTTGTTTAATTGTCCTATTGTATCGCTTGGTTGGGTTTGCTTGGGGGTAGTATTTTGGCGTTTTCGTGTGCCTGATACCGAATTTTTCTGTCAAGTCTCTTAGAGTTTTATTTACAAATTCCGTGCCATTGTCGGTGTGGAGAATCCTAGGTGTTCCCCAACGTGAAATAACACGTTTATGGAATTCTGACTCTATTGTTGTTCCGTTTTCTTTTTTAATCGGGATTATTTCGACCCATGTTGTGAAAAGATCTACAAAAACTAATAAATATTGATTCTTTTTCTTTTTGGAAATCGGTAATGGGCCCATGATATCAGCTGCTACCATGGTCCATGGTTCTTCGACCATTCTCTTCCCCATTAATCCTACTTTACTTTGGTTACCCGGTTTTACTCTTTGACAAGTCTGGCAGTTTTTTACGTAATTGATAACGTCCGAATATACCCCTGGCCAGAAGTAATGTTCGGAAATTCTCGCGTAAGCTTTCTCTGAGTCTAAATGTCCTGCCTGGGTTTCGTCGTGATTTTCCCGTAAAACTTGACGTCTCAAGCTTTGGGGGATGACTAATTTCCAAGGGTTTGAGTCTGGTAATAGAGTGGATTTTAGTGGGTCGGTTCTGTAAAAATAGAGTTGCGAATCTCTGTTTCGCAATTTTTCGTGTTCTTCGGGTCTTTTTGTAACTTGTCTGAATTTTGTGGAGTACCAGTCGTCTGTTTTGTCATTAGCGTCCGCTTTTGGTTTTTCCACGCTACATGCTAACACGAAAGCTATATTTTTCGTTGGTTCCCCTGACCTCGAGAGGGCATCAGGGACTAGGTTTGAACTACCTTTACGATATATGACTTCGTAGTCATATTCTAGTAATTCTAACGCCCATCTGGTCCGTGATTACTTTAAAGCTGTAACCTTCTAAATATGGCCTAAATTTTCGTATGGCCCAAACTACCGCTAGGCATTCTTTTTCAGATGCCGAGTAACGCGATTCCGCACCGTTTAGGCTTCTACTCGCGTAAGCGATTACGTAGTTTACACCGTTGATTGTTTGTGTAAGTACGGCTCCTAGCCCTGTATTACTCGCGTCAGTTTCGAGTTGGAAGGGTTGCGTGAAATCTGGGCAGGTCAAAATTGGTGCTGAAGTTAAAAGATCTTTAATTTTTTGAAAAGCCTCATCTTGTTCTAATCCCCAATCCCATTTTTTATCTTTTTTCAGTAGTCTGTTCATCGGTTCTATTATTTCGGCAAAGTGTGGGATAAATTTCCTGTACCAACTTGCCATCCCTATTATGCGTTGTAATTGTTTAATATTTTTAGGCTTTGGAAATTCTAGAATTGGTTGTATTTTTTCATCGTCTATTTGGAGTCCTTTGTCGTTAACTTTAAAACCTAAGTATTTGATTTCTGAGCAGCCGAACTCGCATTTGTCCGGGCTGATCGTTAAATTTGCCTCATTGATTTTATCTAATACTATATTTAAATATTTTAAATGGTCTTCGAAATTTTGAGTCACAATAACTATGTCGTCTAAGTAACAAAAAACGTTTGGTTTCAAATCTGGAGTAATAATTTTGTCCATCAGTGTCTGGAAAGTGGCTGGAGCATTGGTTAAACCAAATGGCATCCTTTTAAATTGGTACATGCCTTTTCCAGGGACTGTGAATGCTGTTATGGGTTTTGAATTTTCTTCCAAAGGTATTTGTAAATAAGCTAACTTAAAATCAATTTTTGAAATGAATTTTGCTGATCTTAGTGTGTCCAGTATTTCTGTCATGAGTGGGATTGGGTAGAGGTATTTTTCAGTAATATTGTTAACTTTTCTGAAATCGAAACAGAATCTATAATCTTTACCCGGTTTTTTGATCATCACTATAGGGTTTGACCAATCAGAGCAAGATGGTTCGATTATGTCTTGTTCTAATAATTTATCAACTGTCTGATAAATTATTTCCTTAATTTTTGGGCTCACGTGATAATATCGCTGTTTAATGGGATCGTGGCCCTGGACGTTAATTTTATGTTTCGTTAGATGAGTCGCCCTATGTTCCTTTCCCTGGTGTATTTTAATTTTATTTTCGAGAAGCTTTTTTAATTGAGATTGTTGGCTTTTGTTAAGCTCAACAATACCTTCGCAAATTTCTGGCGAACAATAATTTTGTTCATCGCTTTTTCCTAACCTATCTGAAATATTATGCAATTTTATTGCATTATTTTTGAAATTAATCCATTGTTTTTTATTTTCGATTTCCCTTATCTCGTTTGCTTTTTGAGATTCCTTTTCTAATTTTTCCCGATTAGTAACTTTTTTATTTTTCCAAAGGTTACTATCGCAATTCTTGTACGAATCATCGTATTTACTCTTATAATAAATTTTTCCTGAATTGTTTTCCTTATTCTTTTTCCTAATTCTAGGTTTAACTGGATTCAATGAGTCTTCTATGCTTGTGTCGTCGCTAGTGTCGGGGGTGGGGATGCTCTCTAGGGGTTGGAATTTGTTGCTCGTAGGGATGCTCATTAGGCTTGGGATATCCTTTGTAGTGTTTTTTACTGGAATTTGGGCGTTTTTGGTTTTTTGGGATTGGTTAGGATTGATAGGTACTATAGGGGTTTCACTATCTTTTAACTTTGGACTATTTTTGTTAATTTCTCTTGTGCTTTTCAAATTAATTTTACCTCCAAATTTCGGTTTAATATTTATTTTCATATTTTCTTCTTTTTTGCTGAATGGTTTATTCTCAATTTTTACATTTTTAATTTCCTTGCTTTCTTTTACTGTAATGTCAGGTTTACGTTCGGTTTTGCTTTCAATTATTGGGGTGGGGAGCGATTTTGGATAAGTTTCCATACGATAGTAGGTGGGGGGACTCCCTGGTAACCACCAGGTTTCCGAGTGGTAATTTAAGGTCATCCGTTGGGCTTTTAGCATGTCCGTGCCTAAAATACCTACGGAGTTTAATTTTGGGACCAACCTGAACATTACATGTTTTGTGTATCTACCGACTCTGATTGGGATTACTGCTTGCCCAATTATGTCAACTGTTTCGCCGTTCGCTACCATTAATTTTCGCGAGACAGGTTTAAGAATTGAAATTTTGGAATTCTGGATTTTTTCCAGTAA